>CM053332.1:30501361-30648861 GCA_028583605.1 Dastarcus helophoroides
TCATCTCAAATTTTTTCACAATTATGACCTTCATAACAAAATTTTGAATGCATAGCCTAATTTTTAGTTGTAGAATTTTATTTTAATTAATTAGGACGGTTTCTGGCCCTTTTTTTGAAATGCCCACAATTTTTGTTTGAAATTTTGGGCTCTCTCCAAATTTCAGTCGTTGTTTTTTATTCATCCTACAATTTCGACTTTTTTCTTATAATTTCAATAGATTCAATTTTTAATTTATTTCCAAAATTCTTTGTACACAGGTGCCTTTTTTTTCGAAATTACCACAAAATTGGACTATCTCTGAGAAATTTGGGATTTCCACTACATTTTGCCTTTTTTCTTGAAATTTTGAACTCTCTCAAAATGTCGATCTTTTCCTCAAAATTTTGATTTTTGTTTTCAAAACTAGTTTGGGTTTTCGAAACTTTCGATTTTTACTTGGAACATCGTGCTTTTCTTCAAAATTTCGATATTTTTCTAATTTTTAGGAACCTCAGATTTTTATATTAAATGTGATCCCAAAAGTGTATTTTTTTTGTGATTTGTATTTTTCTAAATTACGATTTTACACTGAAAATCCTACGTTTTTCTCTCAAAATTGAACTGTACTGGAAATTTTGAATATTTTATAAAAATTTCAGCTGTTTCTCGAAATGTTGACTGTCCGGATATTTCAACCTATTTTTCCAAATTCGTCTTATTCCTGAAGTTTCAAAACTGAGCTTTTTTATTTAAAATTTGACTTTTTCACAAAATTCGTTTTTCAAAAATTTTAATACAGATATAGACATTTTGAGAATAATAGTTTTACGAAATTTAAAAGAAATTGTTATCTTCGAGATCGTCAAAACTTAAATGAAAATAAAAATTGTCAGAGAAATGTTTTTAGAAACTGTTTTTTTCTCCAAATTCGATCCATTTTAGAAATTGGTACTTTTTTCACAAAGTAACTCTTAGTGGAGAAGTCAACATAATGCGAATGTTGAAAATGAACATTCGCATTCGCGAATATGGGAAAACCAACATTCATTACATCCCTAATCGACGGTATCACCTTAACCCAAATAGTTTGTAATCATCTCAAATTTTTTCACAATTATGACCTTCATAACAAAATTTTGAATGCATAGCCTTAATACAGATATAGACATTTTGAGAATAATAGTTTTACGAAATTTAAAACAAATTGTAAACTTCGAGATCGTCAAAACTTAAATGAAAATAAAAATTGTCAGAGAAATGTTTTTAGAAACTGTTTTTTTTCTTCAAATGCGATCCGATTTTGAATAATGGCAAACTTTTCTCACAAAATAACTGAAAATTTTGAATATTTTATAGAAATTTCAGCTGTTTCTCGAATTTTGACTGTCCCGAAATTTTAACCTATTTTTCCAAATTCGTCTTATTCCGAAGTTTCAAACTGAGCTCTTTTATTAAAGATTTGACTTTTTCACAAAATTCGGTTTTTCAAATATTTTAATACAGATATAGACATTTTCAGAATAGTATTTTTACGAAATTTAGAGCAAATTGTAAATTTCGAGATTGTGAAAACTTAAATGAAAATAAAAATTGTCAGAGAAAATGTTTTTAAAAACTTTTTTTCTCCAAATTCGATCCATTTTAGAAATTGTTACATTTTTAACAAAATAACTCTTAGTGAAAAAGTCAACATAATGCGAATGTTGGAAATGAATATTCGCATTCGGGAATGTGGGAAAACCAATCTTCATTACATCCCTAATCGACGGTAGTACCTTTACTTGAATATTTTGTAATAATCTCAAATTTTTTCAAAATTATGACATTTATTACAAAATTTCGAATGCAAAGCCTAGATTTTTAGTTGTAGAGTTTTATTTTAACTAGGACAGTTTCTGGACCTTTTTTTTTGAATTGCCTACAATTTTTGCTTGAAATTTTGAGCCCTCTCCAAATTTCAATCGTTGGTTTTTAATTATCTTGCAACTTCGACTCCTTTTTTATAATTTCAATAGATTCAATTTTTATTTTATTTCCAAAATTCTCTGTACACAGGTGCCTGTTTTTTCGAAATTACCACAAAATTTGACCCTTTCTGGGAAATTTGGGATATCCACTAAATTTCGCCTTTTTTCTTAAAATTTTAATCTCTCTCAAAATGTCGATGTTTTCCTCGAAATTTTGATTAATTTTTCAAAACTAGTTTGGGTTTTTGAAACTATCGATTTTTACCTGGAACATCGTGCTTTTCTTCAAAATTTATATAATTTTCAAATTTTTAAAAAGCTCAGATTTTTATATTAAATATGATCCCAAAAGAGCTTTTTTTTGGAATTCGTCTTTTTCTATATTACGATTTTACACTAAAAATTCTACGTTTTTCTCTCAAAATTAAACTGTACTGGAAATTTTGAATATTTTATAAAAATTTCAGATGTTTTTCGAAATTTTGACTGCCCGGATATTTTAACCTTTGTTTTCAAATTCGTCTTATTCCCGAAGTTTCAATTGAGCTTTTTTTATCTAAAATTTGACCGTTTTACCAAATTCGTTTTTCAAAAATTTTGATACAGATATAGACATATTGAGAATATTTTGACGAAATTTAGAGCAAATTGTAAATTACGAGATCGTCAAAACTTAAATGAAAATAAAAATTGTCAGAGAAATATTTTTAGAAACTGTTTTTTTCTCCAAATTCGATCCAATTTCAAACTGGCGACTTTTCTCACAAATTAACTCTTAGTGGAAAAGTCAACATTATGCGAATGTTGGAAATGAGCATTCGCATTCGCGAATATGGGAAAACCAACATTTATTACATCCCTAATCGACGGTACTACCTTAACTTGAATATTTTGTAATCATCTCAAATTTTTTCACAATTATGACCTTCATAACAAAATTGTGAATGCATAGCCTAGATTTTTAGTTGTAGAATTTTATTTTAATTAGGACGGTTTCTGGCCCTTTTTTTGAAATGCCCACAATTTTTGTTTGAAATTTTGGGCTCTCTCCAAATTTCAATCGTTGTTTTTTATTCATCCTGCAATTTCGACTTTTTTCTTATAATTTCAATAGATTCAATTTTTAATTTATTTCCAAAATTCTTTGTACACAGGTGCCTTTTTTTTTCGAAATTACCACAAAATTGGACTATCTCTGAGAAATTTGGGATTTCCACTACATTTTGCCTTTTTTCTTGAAATTTTGAACTCTCTCAAAATGTCGATCTTTTCCTCAAAATTTTGATTTTTGTTTTCAAAACTAGTTTGGGTTTTCGAAACTTTCGATTTTTACTTGGAACGTCGTGCTTTTCTTCAAAATTTCGATATTTTTCTAATTTTTAGGAACCTCAGATTTTTATATTAAATGTGATCCCAAAAGTGTTTTTTTTTGTGATTTGTATTTTTCTAAATTACGATTTTACACTGAAAATTCTACGTTTTTCTCTCAAAATTGAACTGTACTGGAAATTTTATATATTTAATAGAAATTTCAGCTGTTTCTCGAAATTTTGACTGTCCGGAAATTTCAACCTATTTTTCCAAATTCGCCTTATTCCCGAAGTTTCAAACCGAGCCTTTTTATCTAAAATTTGAATTTTTCACAAAATTCGTTTTTCAAAAATTTTAATACAGATATAGACATTTTTAAAACAAATTGTAAACTTCGAGATCGTCAAAACTTAAATGAAAATAAAAATTGTCAGAGAAATGTTTTTAGAAACTGTTTTTTTCTTCAAATGCGATCCGATTTGAAAATGGCAACTTTTCTCACAAAATAACTGAAAATTTTGAATATTTTATAGAAATTTCAGCTGTTTCTCGAATTTTGACTGTCCGGAAATTTCAACCTATTTTTCCAAATTCGTCTTATTCCCGAAGTTTCAAAACTGAGCTCTTTTTATCAAAGATTTGACTTTTTCACAAAATTCGGTTTTCAAATATTTTAATACAGATATAGACATTTTCAGAATAGTATTTTTACGAAATTTAGAGCAAATTGTAAATTTCGAGATTGTGAAAACTTAAATGAAAATAAAAATTGTCAGAGAAATGTTTTTTAAAACTATTTTTCTCCAAATTCGATCCATTTTAGAAATTGTTACATTTTTAACAAAATAACTCTTAGTGAAAAAGTCAACATAATGCGAATGTTGGAAATGAATATTCGCATTCGGGAATGTGGGAAAACCAATCTTCATTACATCCCTAATCGACGGTAGTACCTTTACTTGAATATTTTGTAATAATCTCAAATTTTTTCAAAATTATGACATTTATTACAAAATTTCGTATGCAAAGCCTAGATTTTTAGTTGTAGAGTTTTATTTTAACTAGGACAGTTTCTGGACCTTTTTTTTTTGAATTGCCTAGAATTTTTGCTTGAAATTTTGAGCCCTCTCCAAATTTCAATCGTTGGTTTTTAATTATCTTGAAACTTCGACTCCTTTTTTATAATTTCAATAGATTCAATTTTTATTTTATTTCCAAAATTCTCTGTACACAGGTGCCTGTTTTTTCGAAATTACCACAAAATTTGACCCTTTCTGGGAAATTTGGGATATCCACTAAATTTCGCCTTTTTTCTTAAAATTTTAATCCCTCTCAAAATGTCGATGTTTTCCTCGAAATTTTGATTAATTTTTCAAAACTAGTTTGGGTTTTTGAAACTATCGATTTTTACCTGGAGCATCGTGCTTTTCTTCAAAATTTATATAATTTTCAAATTTTTAAAAAGCTCAGATTTTTATATTAAATATGATCCCAAAAGTGCTTTTTTGGAATTCGTCTTTTTCTATATTACGATTTTACACTGAAAATTCTACGTTTTTCTCTCAAAATTAAACTGTACTGGAAATTTTGAATATTTTATAAAAATTTCAGATGTTTTTCGAAATTTTGACTGCCCGGATATTTTAATCTTTTTTTTCAAATTCGTGTTATTCCCGAAGTTTCAATTGAGTTTTTTTATCTAAAATTTGACCGTTTCACCAAATTCGTTTTTCAAAAATTTTGATACAGATATAGACATATTGAGAATATTTTGACGAAATTTAGAGCAAATTGTAAATTTCGAGATCGTCAAAACTTAAATGAAAATAAAAATTGTCAGAGAAATATTTTTAGAAACTGTTTTTTTCTCCAAATTCGATCCAATTTCAAACTGGCGACTTTTCTCACAAATTAACTCTTAGTGGAAAAGTCAACATTATGCGAATGTTGGAAATGAGCATTCGCATTCGCGAATATGGGAAAACCAACATTTATTACATCCCTAATCGACGGTACTACCTTAACTTGAATATTTTGTAATCATCTCAAATTTTTTCACAATTATGACCTTCATAACAAAATTTTGAATGCATAGCCTAGATTTTTAGTTGTAGAATTTTATTTTAATTAGGACGGTTTCTGGCCCTTTTTTTGAAATGCCCACAATTTTTGTTTGAAATTTTGGGCTCTCTCCAAATTTCAATCGTTGTTTTTTATTCATCCTACAATTTCGACTTTTTTCTTATAATTTCAATAGATTCAATTTTTAATTTATTTCCAAAATTCTTTGTACACAGGTGCCTTTTTTTTTCGAAATTACCACAAAATTGGACTATCTCTGAGAAATTTGGGATTTCCACTACATTTTGCCTTTTTTCTTGAAATTTTGATCTCTCTCAAAATGTCGATCTTTTCCTCAAAATTTTGATTTTTGTTTTCAAAACTAGTTTGGGTTTTCGAAACTTTCGATTTTTACTTGGAACATAGTGCTTTTCTTCAAAATTTCGATATTTTTCTAATTTTTAGGAACCTCAGATTTTTATATTAAATGTGATCCCAAAAGTGTTTTTTTTTTGTGATTTGTATTTTTCTAAATTACGATTTTACACTGAAAATTCTACGTTTTTCTCTCAAAATTGAACTGTACTGGAAATTTTGAATATTTTATAAAAATTTCAGCTGTTTCTCGAAATGTTGACTGTCCGGATATTTCAACCTATTTTTCCAAATTCGCCTTATTTCCGAAGTTTCAAACCGAGCCTTTTTATCCAAAATTTGACTTTTTCACAAAATTCGTTTTTCAAAAATTTTAATACAGATATAGACATTTTGAGAATAATAGTTTTACGAAATTTAAAACAAATTGTAAACTTCGAGATCGTCAAAACTTAAATGAAAATAAAAATTGTCAGAGAAATGTTTTTAGAAACTGTTTTTTTTCTTCAAATGCGATCCGATTTGAAAATGGCAACTTTTCTCACAAAATAACTGAAAATTTTGAATATTTTATAGAAATTTCAGCTGTTTCTCGAATTTTGACTGTCCGGAAATTTCAACCTATTTTTCCAAATTCGTCTTATTCCCGAAGTTTCAAAACTGAGCTCTTTTTATTAAAGATTTGACTTTTTCACAAAATTCGGTTTTCAAATATTTTAATACAGATATAGACATTTTCAGAATAGTATTTTTACGAAATTTAGAGCAAATTGTAAATTTCGAGATTGTGAAAACTTAAATGAAAATAAAAATTGTCAGAGATATGTTTCTAAAAACTTTTTTTCTCCAAATTCGATCCATTTTAGAAATTGTTACATTTTTAACAAAATAACTCTTAGTGAAAAAGTCAACATAATGCGAATGTTGGAAATGAATATTCGCATTCGGAAATGTGGGAAAACCAATCTTCATTAAATCCCTAATCGACGGTAGTACCTTTACTTGAATATTTTGTAATAATCTCAAATTTTTTCAAAATTATGACATTTATTACAAAATTTCGAATGCAAAGCCTAGATTTTTAGTTGTAGAGTTTTATTTTAACTAGGACAGTTTCTGGACCTTTTTTTTTTGAATTGCCTACAATTTTTGCTTGAAATTTTGAGCCCTCTCCAAATTTCAATCGTTGGTTTTTAATTATCTTGCAACTTCGACTCCTTTTTTATAATTTCAATAGATTCAATTTTTATTTTATTTCCAAAATTCTCTGTACACAGGTGCCTGTTTTTTCGAAATTACCACAAAATTTGACCCTTTCTGGGAAATTTGGGATATCCACTAAATTTCGCCTTTTTTCTTAAAATTTTAATCTCTCTCAAAATGTCGATGTTTTCCTCGAAATTTTGATTAATTTTTCAAAACTAGTTTGGGTTTTTGAAACTATCGATTTTTACCTGGAACATCGTGCTTTTCTTCAAAATTTATATAATTTTCAAATTTTTAAAAGCTCAGATTTTTATATTAAATATGATCCCAAAAGAGCTTTTTTTTGGAATTCGTCTTTTTCTATATTACGGATTTTACACTGAAAATTCTACGTTTTTCTCTCAAAATTAAACTGTACTGGAAATTTTGCATATTTTATAAAAATTTCAGATGTTTTTCGAAATTTTGACTGTCCGGATAATTTCAACCTATTTTTCCAAATTCGTCTTATTCCCGAAGTTTCAAACTGAGCTCTTTTTATCTAAAGATTTGACCTTTTTCACAAAATTCGGTTTTTCAAATATTTTAGTACAGATATAGACATATTGAGAATATTTTGACGAAATTTAGAGCAAATTGTAAATTTCGAGATCGTCAAAACTTAAATGAAAATAAAAATTGTCAGAGAAATATTTTTAGAAATTGTTTTTTTCTCCAAATTCGATCCAATTTCAAAATGGCGACTTTTCTCACAAATTAACTCTTAGTGGAAAAGTCAACATCATGCGAATGTTGGAAATAAACATTCGCATTCGCGAATATGGGAAAACCAACATTCATTACATCCCTAATCGACGGTACTACCTTAACTTGAATATTTTGTAATCATCTCAAATTTTTCACAATTATGACCTTCATAACAAAATTTTGAATGCATAGCCTAGATTTTTAGTTGTAGAATTTTATTTTAATTAGGACGGTTTCTGGCCCTTTTTTTGAAATTGCCCACAATTTTTGTTTGAAATTTTGGGCTCTCTCCAAATTTCAATCGTTGTTTTTTATTCATCCTGCAATTTCGACTTTTTTCTTATAATTTCAATAGATTTTGAATTGCCTACAATTTTTGCTTGAAATTTTGAGCCCTCTCCAAATTTCAATCGTTGGTTTTTAATTATCTTGCAACTTCGACTCCTTTTTTATAATTTCAATAGATTCAATTTTTATTTTATTTCCAAAATTCTCTGTACACAGGTGCCTGTTTTTTCGAAATTACCACAAAATTTGACCCTTTCTGGGAAATTTGGGATATCCACTAAATTTCGCCTTTTTTCTTAAAATTTTAATCTCTCTCAAAATGTCGATGTTTTCCTCGAAATTTTGATTAATTTTTCAAAACTAGTTTGGGTTTTTGAAACTATCGATTTTTACCTGGAACATCGTGCTTTTCTTCAAAATTTATATAATTTTCAAATTTTTTAAAAGCTCAGATTTTTATATTAAATATGATCCCAAAAGAGCTTTTTTTTGGAATTCGTTTTTTCTATATTAGGATTTTACACTGAAAATTCTACGTTTTTCTCTCAAAATTAAACTGTACTGGAAATTTTGCATATTTTATAAAAATTTCAGATGTTTTTCGAAATTTTGACTGTCCGGAAATTTCAACCTATTTTTCCAAATTCGTCTTATTCCCGAAGTTTCAAAACTGAGCTCTTTTTATCAAAGATTTGACTTTTTCACAAAATTCGGTTTTCAAATATTTTAGTACAGATATAGACATTTTCAGAATAGTATTTTTACGAAATTTAGAGCAAATTGTAAATTTCGAGATTGTGGAAACTTAAATGAAAATAAAAATTGTCAGAGAAATGCTTTTTAAAAACTTTTTTTCTCCAAATTCGATCCATTTTAGAAATTGTTACATTTTTAACAAAATAACTCTTAGTGAAAAAGTCAACATAATGCGAATGTTGGAAATGAATATTCGCATTCGGGAATGTGGGAAAACCAATCTTCATTACATCCCTAATCGACTGTAGTACCTTTACTTGAATATTTTGTAATAATCTCAAATTTTTTCAAAATTATGACATTTATTACAAAATTTCGAATGCAAAGCCTAGATTTTTAGTTGTAAAGTTTTATTTTAACTAGGACAGTTTCTGGACCTTTTTTTTTTGAATTGCCTACAATTTTTGCTTGAAATTTTGAGCCCTCTCCAAATTTCAATCGTTGGTTTTTAATTATCTTGCAACTTCGACTCCTTTTTTATAATTTCAATAGATTCAATTTTTATTTTATTTCCAAAATTCTCTGTACACAGGTGCCTGTTTTTTCGAAATTACCACAAAATTTGACCCTTTCTGGGAAATTTGGGATATCCACTAAATTTCGCCTTTTTTCTTAAAATTTTAATCTCTCTCAAAATGTCGATGTTTTCCTCGAAATTTTGATTAATTTTTCAAAACTAGTTTGGGTTTTTGAAACTATCGATTTTTACCTGGAACATCGTGCTTTTCTTCAAAATTTATATAATTTTCAAATTTTTTAAAAGCTCAGATTTTTATATTAAATATGATCCCAAAAGAGCTTTTTTTTGGAATTCGTTTTTTCTATATTAGGATTTTACACTGAAAATTCTACGTTTTTCTCTCAAAATTAAACTGTACTGGAAATTTTGCATATTTTATAAAAATTTCAGATGTTTTTCGAAATTTTGACTGTCCGGAAATTTCAACCTATTTTTCCAAATTCGTCTTATTCCCGAAGTTTCAAAACTGAGCTCTTTTTATCAAAGATTTGACTTTTTCACAAAATTCGGTTTTCAAATATTTTAGTACAGATATAGACATTTTCAGAATAGTATTTTTACGAAATTTAGAGCAAATTGTAAATTTCGAGATTGTGGAAACTTAAATGAAAATAAAAATTGTCAGAGAAATGCTTTTAAAAACTTTTTTTCTCCAAATTCGATCCATTTTAGAAATTGTTACATTTTTAACAAAATAACTCTTAGTGAAAAAGTCAACATAATGCGAATGTTGGAAATGAATATTCGCATTCGGGAATGTGGGAAAACCAATCTTCATTACATCCCTAATCGACTGTAGTACCTTTACTTGAATATTTTGTAATAATCTCAAATTTTTTCAAAATTATGACATTTATTACAAAATTTCGAATGCAAAGCCTAGATTTTTAGTTGTAAAGTTTTATTTTAACTAGGACAGTTTCTGGACCTTTTTTTTTGAATTGCCTACAATTTTTGCTTGAAATTTTGAGCCCTCTCCAAATTTCAATCGTTGGTTTTTAATTATCTTGCAATTTCGACTCCTTTTTTATAATTTCAATAGATTCAATTTTTATTTTATTTCCAAAATTCTCTGTACACAGGTGCCTGTTTTTTCGAAATTACCACAAAATTTGACCCTTTCTGGGAAATTTGGGATATCCACTAAATTTCGCCTTTTTTCTTAAAATTTTAATCTCTCTCAAAATGTCGATGTTTTCCTCGAAATTTTGATTAATTTTTCAAAACTAGTTTGGGTTTTTGAAACTATCGATTTTTACCTGGAACATCGTGCTTTTCTTCAAAATTTATATAATTTTCAAATTTTTTAAAAGCTCAGATTTTTATATTAAATATGATCCCAAAAGAGCTTTTTTTTGGAATTCGTTTTTTCTATATTAGGATTTTACACTGAAAATTCTACGTTTTTCTCTCAAAATTAAACTGTACTGGAAATTTTGCATATTTTATAAAAATTTCAGATGTTTTTCGAAATTTTGACTGTCCGGAAATTTCAACCTATTTTTCCAAATTCGTCTTATTCCCGAAGTTTCAAAACTGAGCTCTTTTTATCAAAGATTTGACTTTTTCACAAAATTCGGTTTTCAAATATTTTAGTACAGATATAGACATTTTCAGAATAGTATTTTTACGAAATTTAGAGCAAATTGTAAATTTCGAGATTGTGGAAACTTAAATGAAAATAAAAATTGTCAGAGAAATGCTTTTAAAAACTTTTTTTCTCCAAATTCGATCCATTTTAGAAATTGTTACATTTTTAACAAAATAACTCTTAGTGAAAAAGTCAACATAATGCGAATGTTGGAAATGAATATTCGCATTCGGGAATGTGGGAAAACCAATCTTCATTACATCCCTAATCGACTGTAGTACCTTTACTTGAATATTTTGTAATAATCTCAAATTTTTTCAAAATTATGACATTTATTACAAAATTTCGAATGCAAAGCCTAGATTTTTAGTTGTAAAGTTTTATTTTAACTAGGACAGTTTCTGGACCTTTTTTTTTTGAATTGCCTACAATTTTTGCTTGAAATTTTGAGCCCTCTCCAAATTTCAATCGTTGGTTTTTAATTATCTTGCAACTTCGACTCCTTTTTTATAATTTCAATAGATTCAATTTTTATTTTATTTCCAAAATTCTCTGTACACAGGTGCCTGTTTTTTCGAAATTACCACAAAATTAGACCCTTTCTGGGAAATTTGGGATATCCACTAAATTTCGCCTTTTTTCTTAAAATTTTAATCTCTCTCAAAACGTCGATGTTTTCCTCGAAATTTTGATTAATTTTTCAAAACTAGTTTGGGTTTTTGAAACTATCGATTTTTACCTGGAACATCGTGCTTTTCTTCAAAATTTATATATTTTCAAATTTTTAAAAAGCTCAGATTTTTATATTAAATATGATCCCAAAAGAGCTTTTTTTTGGAATTCGTCTTTTTCTATATTACGATTTTACACTGAAAATTCTACGTTTTTCTCTCAAAATTAAACTGTACTGGAAATTTTGAATATTTTATAAAAATTTCAGATGTTTTTCGAAATTTTGACTGCCCGGATATTTTAACCTTTGTTTTAAAATTCGTCTTATTCCCGAAGTTTCAATTGAGCTTTTTTTATCTAAAATTTGACCGTTTCACCAAATTCGTTTTTCAAAAATTTTGATACAGATATAGACATATTGAGAATATTTTGACGAAATTTAGAGCAAATTGTAAATTTCGAGATCGTCAAAACTTAAATGAAAATAAAAATTGTCAGGGAAATATTTTTAGAAACTGTTTTTTTCTCCAAATTAGATCCAATTTCAAACTGGCGACTTTTCTCACAAATTAACTCTTAGTGGAAAAGTCAACATCATGCGAATGTTGGAAATGAGCATTCGCATTCGCGAATATGGGAAAACCAACATTCATTACATCCCTAATCGACGGTACTACCTTAACTTGAATATTTTGTAATCATCTCAAATTTTTTCAAAATTATAACATTCATTACAAAATTTCGAATGCAAAGTCTAGATTTTTAGTTGTAGAATTTTATTTTAATTTGGACAGTTTCTGGCCCTTTTTTTTGAATTGCCTACAATTTTTGTTTGAAAATTTGAGCCCTCTCTAAATTTCAATCGTTGTTTTTTATTCATCCAGCAACTTCGACTTTTTTCTTATAATTTTAATGAATTCAATTTTTATTTTATTTCCCAAACTCTCTGTACACATAATTTTGTTAACAGTTTAATTTTTGTTTGAAATTTCGAGGTTTACAAAAAATCGAGGTTTATTTGGGTTGCAATGTGGGGTAATTAATTAAAAGCACAATTAATTCTGTAAATTATATTTTTACAAATGAAAACAGCATTGGATAAATATTTTAGTCGACAAATAGGGAACTAATATATTTGCAAAACAATCCCTAAATATATAATGCTCTAATAACAATGTGCAAGCAACATAAAATGTCAAAGCGTTTTACAAAAATAATGTTAAATTAAAAAATAGCACCGTGACCGAGTGATAAAATACCAACAAAGCAACAACAAAGTAAACAGTACAATACTTTGAATAAATTGGGAGAACTTTATTTCAAGTATTATCACAATACAATAACAACTTCGGAGAGAAAAGTTGTTAACAAATTTTATTTAAAAAACACATAAAATATGGAGAGTTTATTTTATGTTTATTTTAAATACAAAACGATGAATCACTTTTCGAAAATCAATCGTTGCGTAATAAAGTGTTCCACTCCTTTATTCCGCACAACAATTTTCACAACCATCACATAAAATTTATGTATAGATATTAAACAAATATAAAATATATAACTTTACAACTGTGCGCATTCCCCAATATACAGATAAACAGCGATCGATTTTGACAGATATAAAAACTAGACTAAAGACAACAGAGTGTGTTAGACGTTATAAACGAGAAATATATACAAAAAAAAACCGTACAAAATGATCATTTAAAGGGTGCAACTTGACACACACGCCTAGTCGAACCCTTTAGACAAAGTGGAATGGTCATAGGAAACTAAAATTAAGTACAAAACGAGTGGCTTCTAAATTTAAATGGGTGGAGGACCGTCATGGTATCGTAAAGTCGGTGTGAGACTGTTTGCTATTGAATTGACTAGTGAGCAGGCGTAATCGTCCTCGGAGAAGGGGACCAGCGAAGCAGCCCCCAAAAGTAACAGCATCAGGGCTTGGATGGGCAAGGACGCTCTTACTACGCGGCCCAAGAAGCGGTATCCTCTTCTTAGGACGGTGGGGTTTATCTCCGAGTCATCTGAAGTACCACTGGAAACAAAATTAATGCGTTGGTGGGGTACTGAGTTACGGTTTTTTGTTTGCTGATGATTTTACTCAGAACATGGTTTGAGGTGTTAAACATTCTCATTTGGCACCACTTTACCGTTTCTTTTGGGTGCTTTTACTGTAAACACTTTATTTCATTCATTTTCCTCTGACTGAGATAAGGATCAACTAATCGAGAGAAGCTATCCCAGACTTATTTACACAACTGAGTCTTGGATAGCTTCTCTCAGGATAGTTGACATTTTAATACATTTTATGTCAGAGAGAATAAAGCGTTTAGTGTAAACGCACCGTGTATAGCTGAAACCGGTCTGTGGTTGTTGGATGTAAATATTTTCAACTTTAGAACGTTCGACTGTTTCATTACAGGACATTTAATTGACAATTGCAAATTATTCCATTTTAGAAAAATTTATTTGTTAATAATCTTCGTTTTTTAAACAACCTACTCGTATTTTATCTTCATTTTTTAAACAATTTATTTTATAAACAGTCGATTCGTAAAAGACAAATAAACGAAATAATCCTTTAGTTTCTTACAGATTAAATAAAACTAGTGAGGCTTGTGGTCGAAATTTGTACCATTTTGTCTGTAAAGTAAACCGCTATTAGAAGTGGTGGTATGAAAAGTTCGACTTTTTTTGGATTTTTTTTCTTCAGAATTTCAACTTTTTTCAAAAATTGACTTTTAAAAAATCGATTCCTTTTTGGTAAATTCGGACTTTTATTAAACATTTCTGCCCTTTTCATAGTTCCTAGTTTTTTTAAAAATATCTTTCTTTTTCGGAATTTCTGTCCCTAAGAGTCGATTATTTTTTTGCATATTTCGACATTTTTTCGAAAAAACTTTTTTTTTTTCGGAATTTCGACTCTTAAAATATGAACTTTCAAAAATAATCAATTACTTTTTGCACATTTCGACTTTTTTTCGAAAGAAATATTTTTTTTTTTTCGGATTTTCGACTCTTAAAACATGAACTTTCAAAAATAACCGATTATTTTTTTCATATCTCGACCTTTTTTCGAAAAAATTCAAATTATTCGTAAAATGTGGTGGAAAATCTTGGCATTTTGAAAATTTCGACTTTTTTGAATATTCTGCCTCTTTCAAATTTTCAATCTATTTAAAATCTCAACTTTTCTGAACATTTTGGCTTTTTGTGAAAATTTGACTTTTTGGTTTGAAACTTCCCTTTCTTCAAAATCTGGATTTTTTAAAATTTTAAGTTTTTTGGAAATATCGATTTAAATTTTTTTGAAAATTGAATATTTTTCGTAATTTTTCATTTTTTTTGTTTGTAAATTTTGACTTTTTTGTAGAATTCTATTTTTTTGAAAATTTTCCTTTTTCTAAACTTTCATTACTTTTAAATGTCAACTTTCTGAAAATTTTTATTTTTTTTTAAATTTTGGATTAGAAAATTCGACATTTTGCAAAGTTTACCTTTTTTTTTTTTTTGAAAAATCGGCTTCCTTGAAAATTTCGATTTTATTTGAAAAGTTGAACTTTGGAAAATTTCATCTTTTTATGAGAATTGCGATTGTTGACTTTGAAAATCTCGGTTATTTTGAAAATTTTGGTATCAAAAATTTTGAAAACCTTGAATTTTTCCAAAATTTCGAGTTTTTTTTTTTAAATTTCGGTTTTATTAATTTAAACTTTTTCGAAAATTTTCTTTTTTAAAAGTTTCAATCATTTTTCAAAATTCCCTATTTTTTAAAAATTTCAAATCCTTTTTCGAAACGACTTTTTGCAAATTACAATTTTTTTTAAAATACCCATTCCGATTTTTTGTTGCAAAGTTGAACTTTTAAAAGTTTATTATTTGAAAATTTTAATTTTTTTCTCATTTTTTCAAATTTTCAAGAAATTTTGACTTTTTTTTTAAGAATTGCGAACTTGTTTTGAAAAATTCGACATTTTTAATAATCTAACTCTTTCAAAAAATTGGACTATTTTGAAAATTTTGCCTTTTTGTGAAAATTTGACTTTTTGGTTTGAAACTTCCCTTTCTTCAAAATCTGGACTTTTTAAAATTTTAAGTTTTTTGGAAATATCGATTTTATTGATTTAAATTTTTTTGAAAGTTTTACTTTTTAAAAGTTTCAATCATTTTTCTAAATTCCCCACTTTTTTGAAAATTTCAATTCTTTTTCGAAACTTTTTCGAATTACAATTTTTTTAAAATATAGACTTTTTTAAAAAAACTCCGATTTTTTGTTGCAAAGATGAACTTTTAAAATGTTCGTATCTGTAAATATCATTTTTTATCTCATTTTTTCGAATTTTCTAAAAATTTTGATTTTTTCTTGTTTTATTAAATTCGACTTTTGAAAATTTCGTTTTCTCTCTTGAAAATGTCGACTTTTTAGAAAATCTCGACTTCTTTAAAAATCTCGATCTTTTTCAAAAATTTTAGTTTTCGAAAATTTTGGCTTTCGAAAATTTTAAAAATCTTTAGTTCTTCCAAAATTTCGACTTTTTTTCTAAATTTCAACTCTTTTGTTAATTTAACCCTCTCGAAAAATTGCACTATTCTGAAAATTCTGACTCTCTTTGGAAATTTACCTTTTTGGTTTGAAAATTTGCTTTTTTTATTTCAACTCTTTTGAAAATTTCGATTTTTTTTGTAAATTTGAACTCTTACAAAATTTGACTTTAAATTTTCGGTTTTCCACTATTTTTTTAAAAAATTTTTAATTTTTCTGATAAATTCGACTCATCTTTTTTTTGAAAAAGTTCGACTTTTTGAAATTTCTCTTGAAAATAATTTCACTTCAAAATTTTGACTTTTAAAAATCCCCGCTCCTCGAAATTTCGATTTTTTTTAAAGTTGAACTTTTGAAAATTTCGATGTTCTTTTTATCTTTTCGAATTTTCACTTTTTTCTGAGAATTTTGATTTATTTTTTAAAAATTCGACTTTTTGGGAAATTTCAATTATCTTGAAAACTTTTTTCTTCGAAATTTCAACATTTTTGTAAAAGTGACTCTTGAAAAATTTGACTTTTAATTTTTAATTTCGACTATTTGGAAATTTAAATTTTTTTGACACATCCTCTAATTTTTGAAAATTTTTATTTATTTTCATCTTTTTCACTTTTCTCGAAATTTTGACTCTTTTCCGAATGCGATTTTGTTATGACCTTATCAAAATTTTGATTTATTTCTTGAAAATACTGACTGAAACATTTTTGAAAATATTGAATTTTTCCAAAATTTCGACGAAAATGTCGACTTTTTTCAAAATTTCTCCTTTTCTGAAAATTTTGGCCTCTTTTGAAAGTTGCATTTTTTTGTGGAGAAACATTTTTCGAAAATTTCAGCTTTTTTAAAAATTTTAATTTTTGCTTTTGAAATTTCGACGTTTTTTTATTTATTATGGGAAAATTTCAATTACTTTTTCCGAATTTGACGTTTTTTCGAAAGTGTCAACACATTCAATTCAATATTTTTCTTCCTCTTCTCTTCTTTGAAGTCTCTCTCTCTCTCTTTCTCTCTCTGCCTCTCCTCTCTCTCTCTTCCCCCCTCTCTCCCCCACCTCACCTCTTCTCTCTCTGCTCTCTTCCCTCTCTCCTTTCTCTCTCTCTCTCTCTCTCTCTCTCCTCCCTTCCCTTTTTACCCTCTCTCTCTTCTCTCTCTCCTCTCTCTCTCTCTCTTCCTTATTCTGGAAGTTTTGCAAATTTATAATTTTTTTTGTGGAAAAATCGACTTTTCTTAGAAATTTTGATTTTTTTTCTAAAAGTTGCTCTTCTGAAAATTTCGACACTTCTTCATCCTTTTGAATTATCTCGAAATTTTCTCTTTTCTCTGAGAATTGCGATTTTGTTTTGAAAACTCATACTTCTGAAAATTTCGATTTTTCTCTTAAAAATGTCAATTAATGCAAAAATGTCGACTTCTGTAAAAATATCGATTTTCTCGAAAATTTTAGCTTTCGGAAATTTTGAAAAATTTGAATTTTTCTAAAATTTCGACATTTTCTTCGAAACTTTAACTCGTTCGTAAATTTAACTCTTTCGAAAAATCGCACCATTTTGAAAATTTCGCCTTTTTTGGAAATTTTGGATTTGTTGAAAATTATACCTTTTTTAGAAATTTCGGCTTATTTCTTCTTGAAATTTCGACTTTTTTGTAAATTTAACTTTTAAAAAATTAGACACTAAACATTTCGAGTTTTCTTAATTAGAACTTCTTTGAAAATTTTTATCTTTTTGAAAAATTCGACATTTTATAATTTTGGCTTGTTTTGAAAATTTGACTTTTTGGTTCGAAAATTCTGTCTTTTTTTCAAAATCTTGAAAATTTCGGCTTTTTTCTCAAAATTTCAACTTTTTTGGAAATTTTGGATTTGTTGAAAATTTTCCCTTTTTTTTTAAATTTCGAATTTTTTCAAAATTTGGGCTTTTTTTTTTCTTGAAAGATCGATCTTTTTTCTGGATTTATTGAAAACTTCACCTTTCAAAATTGCATTTCATTTGAAATATCGAATTATTTGTAAATTTTGCTTTGTAAAAAAATTTGACTTGAAAATATCGATCGTTTTAAAATTTGAATTTTTCTGAAAATAATTTGATAATTCCGATTTTTTAAAAAGATTTTGACTTTTGCTAGAAATTTTGATCGATTCTGAAGATTTGATTTTTTGTTTTTGGAAAATTCGACTTTTTAACAATTTAGATTTTTTTTTGAAAAATGTCGAATTTCTTGAAAATTTCGGCTTTTTTGGAAATTATGGATTTGTTGAAAGTTTTACTCTTTTCTTTTAAATTTTGGCTTATTTCTTTTCGAAATTTTCCACTTTTTTGTAAATTTAATTTAAAAAAATATTACTAAACATTTCGAGTTTTTTGGATTAAAACCTTTTGAAGTTTTATTTTTTTGAAAAATTTGACTACTTTAAAAAGTGTGTCTTTTTTTGGAAATTTAAATTTTTGTTTTGCAAATTCTACCTTCTTTTTAAAATCTTGAAAATTTTCGGCTTTTGTAAAAATTGGATATTAAAAATTTCGAGTTTTTTAAGAACACTTTTTGAAAATTTCGATTTCTTGAAAAATATAACCATCATACTTGGAAAATTTTTGCTTGTTTTGGAAATTTGACTTTTTGGTTTGAAAATACAGTCTTTTTTCAAAATCTCGATTTTTTAAATTTCGATTTTTTTAAAAATTTTAATTTTTATGAAAATTTGGATTAAAAAAAATTTGACCTGAAAATTCTGACTTTTAAATTTTCAATATTTTTTGAAGATTATCGCCTTTTTCACAAAATTTTTAATTTTTTTGAAAAATTCGACGTTTTTTTATTCTTTGAAAAATTCGACTCTAAAATTTCTGCTTTTTCAAATGTTACATTTCTACTCTTGAAAATAATAACACTTCAGTTTTTCGTCTTTTAAAAATCCCCCCCTCCAGGAATTTTTTTTAAAATTTGGATTTTATTCAAAATTTCAATTTTTTCCCGGAAAATGTGATTTTTTTTTTCAAAATTTTAACGGAATTTCGACCTTTTTATTAGCAAATACGACTTTCTGAAGATCCCGACTTTTTAAAAATTGGACATATTTCGATTTTTCTTCAAAACCCTGACATTTTTTTATTTATTATGGGAAAATTTCAATTACTTTTTCCGAATTTGACTTTTTTTCGAAAGTGTCAACACATTCAATTCAATTTTTCTTCCTCTTCTCTTCTTTGAAGTCTCTATCTCTCTCTCTCTCTCTCTCTCTCTTTCTCTCTCTCTCTCTCTCTCTCTCTCTCTTTCTCTCTGCCTCTCCTCTCTCTCTTCCCCCCTCTCCTTTTCTCTCTCTGCGCTCTTCCCCCTCTCTCCTTTTCTCTCACTTCTCTCTTCCCCCCTCTCATTCCCCCTCATCCTATCTCTCTCCGCCCTTCCCTTTTCTACCCTCTCTCTCTCTCTCTTCCTTATTCTGGAAGTTTACTTAGAGAACATTCAATTCAATTCTTCTTCCTCTTCTCTTCTTTGAAGTCTCTCTCTCTCTCTCTCTCTCTCTCTCTCTCTCTCTCTCTCTCTCTCTCGCTCTCTCCCTCCCTCTCTCCTCTCTCTCTCTCTCTCTCCTTCCCTCTCTCCCCCACCTCTCCTTCTCTCTCAATGCTCTCTTCCCCCCGCTCTCTCTTCCCCCGCTCTCTTTTTCTCTCTCTCTCTCCTCTCTTCCCCCTCTCTCTCCCTCCCCCCTCTCCCTATCTCTCTCCTCCCTTCCTCTTTCTACCCCCTCTCTCTTTCTCTCTCTCTCTCTTCCTTATTCTGGAAGTTTACGCGCAGAGAAAAGAAAATTGAAAGTAAAACACGAAATTTCGGGAAGAAAGTAAAGATTTAAAAAAAGATCGAAATGAAAAAAAATTATTTTCTGGAAATTCCGAGAAAAAACTCGACGTTTCGATATTAAAGTCGCAAAACCTTAAAGTACATTTTGTCTAAATTTTGAAAAAAACAAAAAATTCGAAAGTTATAAAAAAATCACGCTTAGAAATGAAATTTTAGAACAAAGTAAAAATTGCAAGTAGCAATTACCTGAAAAATAAAAATTTGGGAAAATTACGAAAATTGACGAAAAAAAAACGATATAACCTGTCGACTTTATTACCCCGAACTTTAAACTCAAATTTATATTTTTCTAAAAAGATTCGAGTTAAAAACGAAATTTTGAAGCCGTTTTTTGAAAGAGTTTTGTTTTAACAGGTCGACTTTATCGTTGATATTTCGTCTTGAAGCTGAAATATAATAAAAAAGTAAGAACTTCCTATTTTAAATGTGAGGTTCAAATTTAAAATGGGAACTTCTTATTTTTCGAGTTAAAAACGAAGTTTCGGATCTCTTTCCTGAAATTTCGAGAGAGCCCAACTTGATCCTACAAAATATCCAGACGAAACGAAATCGAAATCGTTTTAATGTCGAAATTTAGCAAAAAAATAAGAAGCTCCTATTTTAAATTTTTGGTTCAAATTTTAAATAGGAACTTCTTATTTTTATTGTTATTAAATTTCGACTCAAAAGTTTCGAGTTAAAAACGAAATTTCGAATCTGTTACTTGAAATTTCAATTTTGTTTGAATAGTCCGATTTTATCCTTGATAATTCGCCTTACAGTCGAAATTGAAGAAAAAATAAGAAGTTTCCATTTTAAATTCCTGATTCAAATTTAAAATAGGAAAATCTTTTTTTCTGTTAAATTTCGACTCGAACGTTTCAAGGTAAAAACGAGATTTCGAGTCTGTCCCTTGAAATTTCGAGTTTTGTTTGAACAGTTCGACTTTATCCTTAATAATTCATCTTAAAGTCGAAATGTAACAAAAAAATAAGGAGTTCCTATTTTAAATTTCTGATTCAAATTTAAAATGGGAACTTTCTCGTTTTTTGTTAAATTTTGACTCAAAAGATTCGAGTTAAAAACAAGATTTAGAATTTGTCTCTTGAAATTTAGAGTTTTCTTTAAACAGTTCGACTTTATCCCTAATCATTCATCTTAAAGTCGAAATGTAACAAAAAAATGAGGAATTTCTATTTTAAATTTCTGATTCAAATTTTAAAATGGGAACTTTCTAGTTTTTTGTTAAATTTTGACTCAAGAGATTCGAGTTAAAAACAAGATTTCGAATTTGTTTCTTGAAATTTCGAGTTTGGTCTGAACAGTTCGACTTTATCCTTGATAATTCGTCTGAAAGTCGAAATATAACAAGAAAAATAAGGGGTTCCTATTTTAAATTTCTGATTCAAATTTTAAAATGGGAACTTTCTAGTTTTTTGTTAAATTTTGACTCAGAAGATTCAAGTTAAAAACACGATTTAGAATTTGTCTCTTGAAATTTCGAGTTTTCTTTAAACAGTTCGACTTTATCCCTAATAATTCATCTTAAAGTCGAAATATAACAAAAAAATAAGGAATTCCTATTTTAAATTTCTGATTCAAATTTTAAAATGGGAACTTTCTAGTTTTTTGTTAAATTTTGACTCAAAAGATTCGAGTTAAAAACAAGATTTCGAATTTGTTTCTTGAAATTTTGAGTTTTGTCTGAACAGTTCGACTTTATCCTTAATGATTCATCTTAGACTCGAAATGTAATAAAATAATAAGGAGTTCCTATTTTAAATTTCCAATTAAAATTTAAAATAGGAACTTTCTAGTTTTTTGTTAAATTTTGACTCAAAAGATTCGCGTTAAAAACAAGTTTTCGAATTTGTTTCTTGAAATTTCGAGTTTTGTTTGAACAGTTCGACTTTATCCTTAATAATTCATCTTAAAGTTAAAATGTAACAAAAAAATAGGAAGTTCCTATTTTAAATTTCTGATTCAAATTTAAAAATGGGAACTTTCTAGTTTTTTGTTAAATTTTGACTCAAAAGATTCGGGTTAAAAAAAAGATTTTGAATTTGTCTCTTGAAATTTCGAGTTCTGATCGAACAGTTCGACTTTATCCTTGATAATTCGTCTTAAAGTCGAAATTTAACAAAAAAAAGTAGGAAGTTCCTATTTTAAATTTCTGATTCAAATTTAATTTTAAATTCCTGATTCAAATTTAATTTTAAATTCTTGATTCAAATTTAAAATAGGAACTTATGTTTTTTAAGTTTCGACTCAAAAGTTTCAAGTTAGAAATGAAATTTCGGATTTGTTTCTTTAAATGTCAAGTTTTGTTTTAATAGTTCAACTTTATTCTTAAAAGTTCGTGTTAAAATCGAATTTTAACGAAAAAATAAGAAGTTCACCTATTTTAAATTGAAACCAGAAATTAATATAGATTTTTTTTAATATTCGGAACATTTCACAAAAAATCTGGATTTTTTTTTCGAAATTTTGTCTTTTTCTTCTCTATTCGACGTTAATATCTGCATTTAAAAATCAAAGTTTCGATATTTTTCTCAAAATTTGGAATTGAAAGTTGAATATTCGAATTTAATCTCAAAATTTCAAAGTTGTTCCCTGAAATTTAGGTTCTAGTAACAAAATTTCAATTTTGGAGTTCAAAATATAATAAATGGCGATCCAGGTATTAAACTTCGCAATTCTCAATGAGTCAAGGATTTGGAAAAAAATAGTATTCGACGAGTTGGAATCCGTAAACACTTCATAGTCAAGCTATTACTTTGCACAGTAAGTCATACTTTGAACGTAAGTGACTACATTTCGATAGAATTTTGAAATTATTGAGTTGTTTTACACCTCGCATGGATCAAGCTGAAATGGCAAATGTTATATGGATGTTGTTGTACAAATGAATGAAATGAGTGATGGTGAAACATGCAAGCAGCGCTCTCGAAATTAAAACAGTTTTCCAAATCACTTGCAAAATCTGAATTCTGTGCAACACAATTAAACGTAAATTCGGTCCTGTCGACCACTTTAAGCTAGAAGCCGGCCCCTGACCCCGATAAACATCGGAGTAAACAACAAAAGAAAGATGCCAAAATTTACCAAAATTACCAAATTAGGTACCAAATGTACCAACATTTCTGCTGCTTGAAGAGCAAAGATAAAAACGAGAAAAGAAATAGCAAGAAAAGAAAATAAAACGAAAAAATGAAAATGTAAAAGAAAGAAAAAAGACAAAAGAGTAGTATACTGAATATTTTTTAAATTCTGTATGCACTAAAAGCAACAGAATAATAAATGTGATTGTGGACGTGCTTATTTTATTGTTAATGGTTCAAATAAACAAAAACTTAAACAAATTTGTACCAAAATAAAAATAGAACACCGGAGCTGTAAATGTTGGTACCTGATAGTGCAAGTGACTTGTAAAACCAGAAATGAAAACATGAAACAAAATAAGGAGTATTTACTTGTAAGCTGAGTCGCCTTGTGCCGAGGTAGATGGCAGGTCCTGGTTGGTACTCTCGAGAAGCTGTCCAAAAAGGCAAACCAATGTGAAATAGTGCGTCGATTTTATCGTTAAAATAAAAACTAAGACGTATACAGAAAAGTGCCACTATTTTATAATAAACAAACCAACTAAAATTCAAGCTCTACTAGTCAACACATTAATGCAAACTTATCTCACTACATTTAACCATTCCAATTTTTTAAATGCACTTTGATTGATTTTCAGTCACTTTGATGAACAATTGAAGGAAATAAAATGGCACAAAAGTTATACATCATGTATAATAGATAAAGTAATACAACTAATTAAAAATAAACAAGTGCAGTGTTTTCAAATACAATAAAATTCGTATTTAAGAACACCACTCAACAAATAGTATCTAACAGTTCATTCAAAACTACACAGGACTAGTTTACAAAATATTGCAGCGATTCAAATAACTTACGTTGTCGTAGTTCAAGGGGACTGTTGGTGCAGGTAAACTAACACCTAGCTCCCTTGGATCTCTTCCTAAAACAGCTCCCAACTTAAGAATATAAACCCCAGTCAGCCTGATGAGGCTTTGGAGCTTTAGTCGAAGTTCGGTCAATCGTCGACAAATAGCAGCAGAACCTTCCGGCCCAATCTCATCCCTAAGCAGCTGATTAGCCGCTTCCTGCAAGCTCATAACGCGCGGCTCGCATCGCTCCAGCTCGCCGCGCAACTCCCGAAACGCCACATATTTAGCCTCGATTATCGGTTTCTCCACCGTCAAGTCAACTGGCTCCGACGAGCGGATCTTCTGCTCGGTTTTCTCCAACCAAGCACATAGCTCGGCCACCGTCGTATGGAACTGCTGATTCTAAAATACCCCCGCAATCACGGTTAAACCAATTCTGGTGCCAAAAACGAAAAAAACTTACGTCCATTAGCGACGTTTGCAGGAGGGTTTGCCAAATGGCAGCCTGGTGGCAAACGTCGTCCCATCGCTTGTTGTCGGCGCTCAAACGGTTCCTTAGCTGTTCCCCGCGTTCGGAGTCTTCGGTGTGGTCGGCTAAGTGCGTCCCGACGATGTTTCAGGGAGCGAATTATGCTTCTGTGGCTGTCGAGATCCAACAGGAATTCGCGGTGGTCTTGAATCACGTCCTCCAGCTGCTCTATGTTGCTAGGTGGGGATTTCTGGCTCTTCTGGGTGCCTTCGGCCACTTGCAACCATTTCTCTAGTCGCCAGAGGTCGTTCTCGAGTTGCGCCCAGTTCCGCTTGGTGCACAGGGGACACAGGAGGCGACCGGCTTCGCTGTTAGTAACAGAAGTTTATCAAACGTTTTTCAAAGTAAAAATTTCTGTTTTTAGTTTAGTTTATCGACAGCTGTGTTGCTAAACTTTGATGAGGACATCTTCACGAATTAATACACTAATTTTTCGTTAATATTTTCACTGGTCTGGTGTAAAAAAAATATCCAAATTATGCGAAATTTCTAAAAAAAGACGATTTTCAGGAAAAACCTAAATTTGGAAAAAAATGAAGGAAGCTGACATTTCTAGAAAAAAGGGGAAAATGCCAAATTTTGGAAATTAAATCGAAAATTTGAAAAAAAAAGACGAATTTTGAGGAAAATCGTAGGTATTTTGATAAAAAAAACGAATTTTGAGAAAAATTGTACTTTTCAAAATTAAATAAGTTTTAAAATAGGTAGGCTAATTGTCAAATAAATCAGGCACACCTGAGGGAGTTAAATTTTTAAGAAAAAATATCACTATTAGAGGGTAAAGTTCGAAATTTCGAAAAAAGACGACTTTAAAAGAAAGCCTAAATTTGGAAAAAAATAAGCTTCAAAAAAGGAAGCTAGGAAGATAGCTGTTTGTCAAGAAAAGTCATAGGAAAAATTTTAAGAAAAATCGGATTTTTCAAAATTATAAAGAATCCTAAAATTCAGCTTTTTGTCAAAAAGAAATTCCAAATATTTGAATGGGTCAAATTTTGTAAAGTCCGAAATTTCGAAAAAGAGATGATTTTGAGGAAAAGCTACATTTGGAAACAGATGAGTTTTTAAAAATGAAGCTGACATTTTGAGAAAAAGGGGAAAATGCCAAATTTCGGAAATAAAATCCGAAATTTTAAAGAAAAAAGACGAATTTTGAGAAAAATTGTAAATTTCGAAAAAGGTCGATTTTCGGAAAAAGCCTAGATTTTAGAAAAGCTGAACTTTAAAAAAAGAAGCTGACATTTCGAGAAAAGGGGGAAAATTCCAAATTTTGGGAATTAAATCGAAAATTTGAAAAAGAAAACGAATTTTGAGGAAAATCGTAAATCGAGAAAAAGACGATTTTCAAAAAAAAACCTAAATTTTGGAAAAGATGAACTTTAAAAATGGAAGCTGACATTTCAAGAAAAAGGGTAAAATGCCAGATTTTAGGAAATTAAATCGAAAATTTGAAAAAAAAGACGAATTTTGAGGAAAATCGTAAATTTCGAAAAAAACGATTTTCAAAAAAAGCCTAGATTTTGGAAAAGATGAACTTTAAAAATGATATCTGAATATTTTGAGAATAAGGCGGAAAGTTCGATAAAAATGCGAAATTTCCAAGAGAAAGTCAAATCACAAAAAAATGTCAAATTTCGAAAATAAAATCGAAATTTTCAAAAAAAAGACGAATTTTGAGAAGAATCATAAATTTCAAAAAAATAGATTCTAAAAAAAAGGCGGCAAAATATCAAAAAGAGAAAAGAGTCGAAACTTCCGAGAAAACCAAATTTTGAGCAAAATGTCGTATTTCGCGTGTAAAGTCCGAAATTTCGAAAAAAAGACAATTTTGAAAAAAAGCTTAAAATTGGAAAAAAGAATTTTAAAAAGGGAAGTTGACATTTCAATAAAAGAGCCGAAATTTCGATAAAAACGGGAAATTTCCAAAAGAAAATTAAATTACAAAAAAGCCAAATTTCGAAAATAAGGTCGAAATTTTGAAAAAAAAATGATTTTGAAAAAAAAATGATTATGAAAAAAAAATGATTTTGAAAAAATCATTAATTTCAAAATTAAATACATTCTAAAAAGCGGTAGCTGTTTCTTAAAAAAAAGTCCAAATATTCGAGAAAGCCAAAAAATGTTGAATTTCGATGGTAAAATTTTGACAAAAGACGATTTTGAAAAAAAGCCTAAATTTGGAATAAAATAGAATTTCAAAAAAGGAAGCTGACAAATCCAAAAAAAAAAGCCGAAAGTCGAAAGGGAGAAAGTGAAATTTACAAAAAAATCTCAAATTTAAAAAAAATACCAATTTTCGAACTTTAAATCGAAACTTTGAAAAATAAAGCCGAGTTTTGATAAAAATCGGAATTTTCAGAATTAAATAAATCCTAAAAAGGCAGTATCTTGTCAAAAAAAAAGTGAATACATCTGAGAAAGCCAAATTGTGAGAAAAAATAGCGAATTTCATCGGAACAGAAATTTCGAAAAGAGACGATTTAAAAAAAACGTCTAAATTTGGAACAAAATATAATTTCAAAAAAAAGCTGACAAATCGAGGAAAAGGCCGAAATTTCGATAAAAACGCGAAATTTCCAAGAGAAAATCAAGTCTACAAAAAAAATCTCAAATTTTAAAGAAATACCAATTTTCGTAATTTAAATCGAAATTTTGAAAAATAAAGCCGAGTTTTGAAAAAAATTGGAATTTTTAGAATTAAATAAATCCTTTTTCTTAAAATTCGGCTTTATTTTTCAAAATTTCGATTTAATTTTCGAAAATTTGTATTTTTTTTAAATTATAAATTATTTTGCAAATTTGACCTTTTCTTAGAAATTTCGCGTTTTTACCGAAATTTCGGCCCTTTTCTCGATCTGTCAGCTTCCTTTTTTGCAATCCTATTTTGTTGCGAATTTGTTTTAAAAGCGTCTTTTTTCGAAATTTCTGTTTCTTTGAAATTCGACAATTTTTCTCAAAATTTGACCTTCTTGGATGTTTTGACTTTTTTTTTGACAAAAAGATGCTCTTTTAGGATTTATTTAATTCTGAAAATTTCGATTTTTCTCAAAACTCGGCTTTATTTTTCAAAATTTCGATTTTATTTTCGAAAATTGGTTTTTGTTGAAATTAGAGGTTTTTTTGTAAATTTCACTTTTTCTTGAAAATTTCGCGTTTTTATCGAAATTTCGGCCTTTTCCTCAATTTGTCAGCTTCTTTTTTCAAAATCCTATTTTGTTTCAAATTTGGCCTTTTTCTTAAAATCGTTTTTTTTTTCAAAGTTTCTATTCCCTTGAAATTCGACATTTTTTTTCAAAATTTGGCCTTCTCGAATGTTTTGACTTTTATTTTGACATAAAGCTGCTTTTTTTAGGAGTTATTTAATTCTAAAAATTCCGATTTTTTTCAAAACTCGGCTTTATTTTTCAAAGTACGATCTAAATTTCGAAAATTGGTATTTTTTTAAAATGTGAGATTTATTTTCTAAATTTTACCTTCTTTCGGAAATTTCGCGTTTTTATCGAAATTTCGGCCTTTTTCTCGATTTGTCAGCTTCATTTTTTAAAATTCTATTTTATTCCAAATTTATACTTTTTTTTCAAAATCGTCATTTGTCGAAATTTTACCATCGAAATTCAACATTTTTTCACGAAATTTGGCTTTCTCGAATGTTTGGACTTTTTTTAACAAGCAGCTACCGTTTTTACAATTTATTTAATTTTGAAATTTACGATTTTTTTCAAAATCATTGTTTTTTCAAAATTTCGATCTTATTTTCGAAATTTGTCCTTTTTTTTTTGTAATTTAACTTTCTCTTGGAGATTTTCCGTTTTTATCAAAATGTCGGCTCTTTTGTCGAAATGCCAACTTTCCTTTTTTAAAATCCTTTTTTTCAATTGTAAGCTTTTTTAAATTGTCTTTTTTTCGAAATTTCGGACTTTACACGCGAAATACGACGTTTTTACCCAAAAATTTGGTTTTCTCGGAATTTTCGACTCTTTTTTGACAGATTACCGGCTTTTTTTAGAATTTATTTTTTGAAATTTACGATTTTTCTCAAAATTCGTCTTTTTTTGAAAATTTCGATTTTATTTTCGAAATTTGGCATTTTTTTTGTGATTTGACTTTCTCTTGGAAATTTCGCATTTTTATAGAACTTTCCGCCTTATTCTCGAAATGTCAGCTTCCATTTTTAAAGTTCATCTTTTGAAAAAGTTAGGCTTTTCTTGAAAATCGTCCTTTTTTCGAAATTTACGATTTTCCTCAAAATTCGTTATTTTTTTCAAGTTTTGGTTTAATTTCCAAAATCTGGCATTTTTCTCGAAATGTCAGCTTCCATTTTTAAAATTCATCTTTTCCGAAATCTTTGCTTTTTTTGAAAATCGTCTTTTTTCGAGATTAATGATTTTCCTCAAAATTCGTCTTTTTTTTCAAATTTTCGATTTAATTTTCAAAATCTGGCATTTTCCCCTTTTTCTCGAAATGTCAGCTTACATTTTAAACGTTCATCTTTTCCGAAACTTAGGCTTTTTTTGAAAATCGTCTTTTTTTCGAAATTAACGATTTTCCTCAAAATTCGTCTTTTTTTTCAAATTTTCGATTTAATTTTCAAAATCTGGCATTTTCCCCTTTTTCTCGAAATGTCAGCTTACATTTTTAAAGTTCATCTTTTCCAAAACTGAGGCTTTTTTTGAAAATCGTCTTTTTTTCGAAATTAACGATCTTCCTCAAAATTCGTCTTTTTTTTTCAAATATTTCGATTTAATTTCCAAAATCGTTTTTAAAGTTCATCTTTTCCAAAATCTACGCTTTTTTTTGAAAATCGCCTTTTTTTCAAAATTTACGATTTTCCTCAAAATGCATCCTTTTTTTCAAATTTTCGATTTAATTTTTAAAATCTGGCATTTTCCCCTTTTTCTTGAAATGTCAGCTTCTTTTTTTTAAAATTCAGCTTTTCTAAAATCTAGGCTTTTTCCGAAAATCGTCTTTTTTCCGAAATTTACGATTTTCCTCAAAATTCGTCTTTTTTTTTTTCAAAATTTCGATTTTATTTTCGAGTTTCGGCATTTTCCTCTTTTTTTCAAAATGTCAGCTTCCTTTTGAAAAACTAATTTTTTTCCAAATTTAGGTTTTTCTCAAAATCATCTCATTTTAGAAATTTCGGACTTTACAAAATTTGACCCATTTAAATATTTTGACTTTCTTTTTGACAAAAACCTGTTTTTTAGGATTCTTTTTAATTTTGAAAAATCCGATTTTTCTCAAAATTTGTTTTTATGACAAACAGCTACCTTTAATGGAATTTATTTAATTTTAAAAATTCCGATTGTTTTCAAAATTCGTCATTTTGATTCAAAATTTCTAGTTTATTTTCGAAAATTGTCATTTTTTTTAATTCGGTTTTTTCTTGGAAATTTCTTGTCCTTGTCCAAATTTCTGCCTTATTCTCGAAATGTCAGTTACCTTGTTTGAAGTTCATTTTTTCCCAACTTGGGATTTTTCTAAAAATCAGTCTTTTTTGAAATTTCGGAGTTTACCCTCGAAAAGACACATTTTTTTCCAAAATTTGACTCTCTCGGATATTTTGACTTTTTTTCCAAACAACTGCCTTTTATTAGAATTTACTTCATTTCGAAAATCACGACTTCTCAAAATTCATTCTTTTTTAATCAAAATTTTGACTTTTATGTTTGAAATTTAGGCATTTTTTTTTAAATTTGACTTTCTCTTGGAAATTTCGCGTTTGTATCGAAAGTTCGGCTTTTTTGTTGAAATGTTAGCTTCCTTTTTTGAAGCTTATTTTTTTTCAAATTTAGGCTTTCTCTCAAAGTCGTATTTTTTCGAAATTTCGGACTTTACCCCCTAAGTGCGATACTTTTTTCTCAAAAATTTAACTCTGTTAGATGTGTCGAGTGATTTGACAATTAGGCTGTCTATTTTAGAATTTATTTAATTTAGAAAGGTGCAATTTTTCTCAAAATTCGTTTTTTTAAATCAAAATATCGATTTTATTTTTGAAATTTGTTATTTTTTTTAAATTTCACTCTTTCTCTTGGAAATTTCGCGGTTTTATTAAAATTTCTGACTTTTCGCCGACGTGACACGTCCTTTTGAAAAATGAAACTGTTCATTAATTTTCCTAAAAAAAATGTCTATATTTCGAAATTTCGGACTTTATTCTTCAAATACATTTTTTTCTCAAAATTTGACTGTCCTGCAACATTTTACTTTTCTGGGAGAAATGTCAACTCCGTTTAATTTTCCAAAATTTCTACTCTTCTCGAAATAAGCCTTTTTCCAAAATACGACTGTCTTCTCTAAATTCAAAATTTTCCTTTAAACTTTAACTTTCTTGGAAATTTGGCGTTTTTCATCGAAATCTCAACTTTCCTAAAAGGCGTATTTCACAAAATTTCAAAATATTTCTCAAAATTTTTTTTTATTTTCAAAATTCGACTATAAATTCTTGTTAGACACTTTTTCTCAAAATTAAACTTCGTCTTGGAAATGCAGAGTTGTTTCTTCGAAATTTCGTTTTTTTTTCTTTCAAATCTTGACTTTTCTTTATAAAATTTGCATTTTTCGAGATTTTTCTCAAAATTCTGCTGTTTTTTTTTGGAAAATTGGACCTTTCTCTTACATTCGACTGTCTGGGAATTTTGAACATTTTTATAATTAATTAACTCTATTAGAGATAAATACAACATTTTTCAAAATTCGACCTTTTTTTTTTGGAAATTGTAGTTTTATTTCAAAATTCGACATTTTCTAAATTAAAACAGCCTACAGTCTACACGATCAAATTCGAAATAAGAACAGTGAAATATTAGTTGACATTTCTAATCCTCACTTCGTGGAATTATTTAATAATTCATAACTATTAAACTTTATTAACGATAAAAATGCAACAAAATTTAAAATTTTTTATCGTTAATAAAGTTTAATAGTTATGAATGAAATATTAAAAAAAGTGTTAGTAACTTACTGTTGACATAAAAGTTTATAAGCATCGGGTAACCCTGACCTACACCAATCGAAAAACAAAACGGTTAGTACGTTAGTCAAAAGAAGCAATCAACCATCTTACCTGAGCTCCCGAATTTTCTGCTCCTTGCTTTTGGCTTTGCCCAAAAGATCCTCGTATTTCGCCAATAACAAAGTAACGACGCTACTCGAGACCTCCTCCTCAGAAGCATCGCATTCGTCAATCAGCAGATCATGCAGATGCTTCACTAGTTCCACATTGGAATGACAGGTGGCGGTAAGCTTGGCGATTCGTTTGGCGCTGGTGGCGACTTCCGGCGATCCTTGCGGTGGAATTTCCTTGTCCACCAACGCTTGCAATTGATCTAAATTCGCACGGCATTCCTCCAAGGCGGACGAAAGTTCAACTAGATACGCATCCTTGGGGCTAATCGAGGTCATCCTTTGCAACTGAGGCGGGAGAGTGTTAACTTGAGTGGCGGCATCCGTTTCGAATTTGAGGGTCTCCACTTGGACGCTCTCGTCGACTTCCGGTTTTTCTTCTCTGATGGTCGTCTGAATTTCGGTTTTGAGCAAAATGATTCGCTCCTGGATATCCTTCCAAAGTACTTGGTATTCGTCAATCATTTCCTGGATTTTGGTTTGATCTTTTTTGCTTCTTTTCATGATGTTTAGGCCAATATTGTCGGCGGTTTCCAAGTTTGGTATTTTGTGAGTCTAGTTGAGCTTCTATCGTTTCTAGTTTGAGGAGACGTTCCTGTGGAGTTATATTGGGTGAAGACAGATGTTGCAGCTTGGTTAACGTGGTGTCTATGCCGGTTAGAGCAACAATTGCTTCCTCTTGCGCTAAAGAGAAATCTTTATAAGCGGCTATTTCGTTTTGTAAACCTTGAAGAACCGAATTGGCTTTTGGCAGCAGATTGTGCCATCTGTGTAGAATCACTCTAGCTTTCGATGTAAGTTCCTGGATATTTTCTGGTTCTAAACCGCTGGCGGTCGCCAACTTTGAATAAGTCTGTTCGAGGATTTGGAAAACTGGATTTTTAGACTCAATGTCTTTTATCTCGTTCTCAACTTGATTAATAAGTTCCTGGATTTCGTCTCGGCTTAAGTTTTTGATTGGTTTGTCAAATTCTTTAATAGCTTGCTCTTTTTGTGTCAACCAGGGTTCTTGGTCGGTGCTTAGCTTTAGAACTTCTTGGAGTAGTTTCCATATGAAGGTGATTTTGCGTTTGCGTTCCGCTGATAGACCACAAAGCACCTTCCATCGCCTCTCGATGTTCTGAGCTGAATTCGTTAGATTTTCCATGGTGAAGTTCGCTCTGTAGACATCTGCGTCACTCAGGAGTAGCTCGCAGAGGTTGATGACTTCGCCAATGTTGGCACTTTCATTTTCGATCGCTTTTTTAATTTTTTCATGCTCCTGGATCTTTTTATCGACCACATCTTTAGAACACGCTTCGAAAGTCAACGGTTTTGATAACTGGGATTCCATTTGCGTCAACCACGCTCTAATCTCCGCGAAGTCGTCTTTCCAGTTGAGTCATGGTTTCTAACATGTCGTGTATTTTGTTGGCCCTAACTTTTCCCAAGGTATCCAATTTTTCCCAACGTCTTCTAACTTCGTCGGTTTTGGCTTGAATGATTTGTTTCGCCGTGACGTCGCTGTATTCGTCACCGCAGGTTTCGACTAGATCGTTTCCGGTTGACAACAAGCCAAGTTAAGCTCGCGTTCTTTCAATGCCATGGCCGCCTGAAGCTCGGTTTCGAGTTTATGCAAAATATCCTCTGGTTCTCTTATCGCGTGATTCTCAAGATCTTGATCCAAACGTTTCTCCAAGTCATCAGCCCATGTGAATGAATCTAGCGTGTCGTGTATCGAACATGGCTCTTATCCCTAGTTGCTCCTCAAGTTGATGGCACAATACAGATACTTGGTGATCCAAATCACTTCGCTGGTGTCTCAATATCCATAATCGCTGATTCACGTTCTTCATATCAGAAGGGCTTAAGCACTCCTTTAGTTGTTCTTGACTCAAATTTAATTCGTCCAACTCTCTATCGCTTTCACCTAAAGCGAGCTCTAGCTCTTTGTAAAGTTTCCAGTTCGTTTTTGATGTTAGAGTGCGATCTATTTTCTCCAGGTGCAACATCAGATATCACAGATTGAACGTCATCGTAGACATTTTGTACTTTCTTTATTCGGACCTCATGCTCATTGACTAGGTTAGAGATACGCTCTAGGAATTGTTTCCAAGTTTCAAGTCCAGCCTGCAGATTGGACAGTCGCTGCTTAATCGCCACGTGCTCCATTCGAATCGAAGTAGCTAAAGCGTCATCGCAAAACGTGAGTAATCTGTTCTGCTGACGTTGCAAGCTGTCGGCTTGTTCTTCCCCAGATGGCACACGGCCAAGAAGGTTTTGGATGCGCGCAAGCAGCTTCGGCATCCTCCTTACATGAAGATACCTCAGCTGCAGCCGCTCCCTGTTCTTCTCCATGTCTTTCAACCAAGCCAACAACTTGTTCTGGTCTTGGCGGTAGCGCTCCCAAGCCATCAAACGATTTTGAACCTCATTGTGCCTATCCATAATACTGGATAACGTCTCAGTTATGCATATTAGTTAATGCGTTGAACTTGCTCCAAGGAACCCGTCGGCGTGAGTTGGTCATCGCCCGCCAAAGGCGCCAACACGTTCTGCTGCGTCGACAGCAGATTCTGATGTACTTGACACAAGTGCTTGGTGCTCGGATAAACTGTGGTAATCGCCGGGGATTGAACCTTGTAAGAACTGCTGGACGTGGATCAGGTACTCCTGCCACAACCGCAACGCCGCAGCGCCATCTTCGTTTCTTACAAGGAAAGTGCTTAAGCGGTGGTACTGGTGGAAGGTTTCCCTGAAGACTTCCTGCCAAAGCTCGAGGACTTCGATCACGGACGTCTCCGTTGTAGTAGTGGAAATGTCAAGGGTTTTATCCTTGATTTGTTGGATTTGGTTCTCCGCCTTGCTCAGCACTATCATGTTGTCCCGAAGCTCCTTCAGTTTGTCCTCGCTGCTCTTCGAAGGGTCCACGCTCGCCGAGCTCTGTAAAAAATGTTTTTAGCAAAAACAAATCATACGCTAAAGGCAATATTTCCTTTTTTTTTGTAGGGGCGAACACTTTGGTTTTTCTATGGTCTGGGTCTTCTTTCCAAATCTCTAGATTTTTAAGCTAGCTAAAGTAAGTCTAACTCTAACTAAATATCTGTTAAAGTCTAGTTAGATTTGTCAAGTTTAACTGAAGATTTGTCAACGAATAGGAGTATTCTTAAACGAGACTACTTATTCTGATAAAATTAGAAATTGCTGCTTTTGCTAAAACTACAAATTGCTGTTTTTGCCAAAACCATAACTGCTGCTTCCTGCCAAAACCACAAACTGCTGTTTTGACCAAAACCCCAGATCGCTGACCAGATCATTTGCTTAAAGTTTTGGTCGAAACAGAGATCTTGGATTTTGGTAGGCAGAATTATCTTTTTGGTCAAAAAAATGTGCGCATTCTTAATAAGGTCTTCTCACTAAAGACCTGAAATTTTGGAAGCCAAACCACAAAATGATTTGGCTTCTTAGACGCCTCTGTTACACAAAAAAAGTCAATCTCTGTCCAGATTTTTATTTGAACATTCTGGTCGAGATCTAGAGCTCCCTTCTTTGTGGGGGTAAATGTTTCCAATTCTAGACAGACTGTTAGCTACACTGAAGAGTTTTGGGAGATCAGACCATACAAACGTTTGGATGTTTAGTCGCTTCGGTCTCCACCAAAATTCCAGGTTTTTGTCCAGGTTTTTATTTAGATTTTTAGTCGAGAAAAAAATCTGGAGTTTTGGCAGAAAAAGTTGCATTTTTGTCAAAAAAATTGTCTTCATTTTTGGAGAGAGCCTAAGCCAAATAGCTGGAATTTGGGAAGACCAAACCACAAAATCATTTGGGTTCTTAGTCATCTCTGTTTCACCAAAAATTCAATCTTTGTTAATATTTTTTTTTGAATTTTTGGTCAAGTTGTAGAACTCCTTTTTTGTTAGGAAAAGGTTCCCAAATTTAGACAGACCGTTAGCTATATTAAAGAGTTTTGGGAGATTAAACCATACAAACATTTGCATTTTTCGTCGTTTATAACCCAACCCAAACTCCAGATCTCTGCCTAGATTTTTATTTGAATTTTTGATCTCAACAGAGATCTGGGGTTTTAACAGAAAGAGATGCATTTTTATCCAAAAAAAATGTCTTCATTCTTGGAGAGACCTTCAGCTAAAGATCTAGAGTTTGGAAGACGAAACCACACAATCATTTGGGTTCTTAGTCGCCTCTGTTTCATCAAAATTTCAATCTTTGTCCAGATTTTTATTTGAATTTTTGGTCGAGCTTCCTTTTTTGTTGGGGTAAATGTTCGCAATTTTAGACATACCGTTAGCTACACTAAAAAGTTTTGGGAGATCAGACCATACAAACGTTTGGATTTTTCATCGTTTCTGTCTCAACCAAAACTGCAGATCTTTGTCTATATTTTTATTTAGATTTTTAGTCGAGACAAAGATCTGGAGTTTTGGCAGAAAAAGTAGGTAGCATTTTCGTCGAAACAGAAAGACTTGCATTTTTGTCAAAGAAGTGCCTTTGCTTTTGTCGAAGATATGTCTTCATGCTTGGAGAGATCTTAAGCTAAAGTTTTGGAGTTTTGGAAAACCAGACCACACAATCATTTGGGTTCTTAGTCGCCTTTGTCTTACAAAAAATTCAATATCTGTCCAGATTTTTATTTGAATTTTTGGTCAAGTTGTAGAGCTCCCTTTCTTGTTAGGAAAATGTTTCCAATTTTAGGCAGAACGTTAGCTACAATAAAGAGTTTTGGGAGATCAGACCATACAAACGTTTGGATTTTTCGTTGCTTCTGTCTTGACCAAAACTCCAGATCTGTGTCTAGATTTTTATTTGGATTTTTAATCGAGACAAAGATCGGGGGTTTGGCAGAAAGAGTAGGTAGTATTTTTGTCGAGACAGCAAGAGTTGCTTTTTTGTCAAAAAATGTCTTCACTTTTGTCAAAGATATGTCTTCATTCTTGGAGAAATCTTAAGCTAAAGAGTTGAAGTTTCGGAAGACCAGACCACACAATCATTTGAGTTTTTAGTCGCCTCTGTTTCACAAAAAATTCGCTTCGGTCTCGACCAAAATTCCAGGTCTTTGTCCAGGTTTTTATTTGTATTTTTAGTCGAGAAAGAATCTGGAGTTTTGGCAGAAAGAGTTGCATTTTTGTCAAAAAAAATGTCTTCATTTTTGGAGAGAGCCTAAGCCAAATAGCTGGTGTTTTGGAAGACCAGACCACAAAATCATTTGGGTTCCTAATCATCTCTGCTTCACCAAAAATTCAATCTTTGTTCAGATTTTTACTTGAATTTTTGGTCAAGTTGTAGAACTCCTTTTTTTGTTAGGAAAAGGTTCCCAATTTTAGACAGACCGTTAGCTATACAAAAGAGTTTTGGGAGATCAAACCATACAAACATTTGGATTTTTCGTCGCTTCTGTCGACTAAAACTCCAGATCTCTGCCTAGATTTTTATTTGAATTTTTGATCAAAACAGAGATCTGGGGTTTTGACAGAAAAATATGCATTTTTATCCAAAAAAAATGTCTTCATTCTTGGAGAGACCTTCAGCTAAAGATCTAGAGTTTGGAAGACGAAACCGCACAATCATTTGGGTTCTTAGTCGCCTCTGTTTCACCAAAAATTCAACCTCTCCCCAGATTTTTATTTGATTTTTTGGTTGAGACGTAGATCTCCCTTTTTTGTTGGGGTAAATGTTCGCAATTTTAGACATACCGTTAGTTACACTAAAAAGTTTTGGAAGATAAGACCATACAAATGTTTGGATTTTTCGTCGCTTCTGTCTCAACCAAAACTTCAAATTTTGTCTAGATTTTTATTTGGATTTTTAATCGAGACAAAAATCTGGGGTTTTGGCAAAAAGACTAGGTAGCATTTTTGTCGAGATAGAAAGAGTTGCGTTTTTGTCAAAGAAATGTCTTCACTTTTGTCAAAGATATGTCTTCATTCTTGGAGAGATCTTAAGCTAAAGAGTTGGAGTTTTGGAAGACCAGGCCACACAATCATTTGGGTTCTTAGTCGCCTCTGCTTCAACAAAAATTCAATCTCTCTCCAGATTTTTATTCGATTTTTTGGTTGAGAAGAGTTTTGGGAGATCAGACCATACAAACATTTGGATTTTTCGTTACTTCTGTCTCGACCAAAACTCGAGATCTTTGTCCAGATTTTTATTTGGATTTTTAATCGAGACAAAGATCTGGGGTTTTGGCAGAAAGAGTAAGTAGCATTTTGTCGAGACAGAAAGAGTTGCATTTTTGTCAAATAAGTGTCTTCGCTTTTGTCAAAGAAGTGTCTTCGCTTTTGTTAAAGAAGTGTCTTCACTTTTGTCAAAGATGTGTCTTCATTCTTGGAGAAACCTTAAGCTAAAAAGTTGGAGTTTTGGAAGATCAGACCACACAATCATTTGAGTTCTTAGTCGCCTCTGTTTCACAAAAAATTCAATCTCTGTCTAGATTTTTATTTGAATTTTTGGTCAAGTTGTAGAGCTCCCTTTCTTGTTAGGAAAATGTTCCCAATTTTGGGCCGAACGTTAGCTGCACTAAAGAGTTTGGGGAGATCAGACCATACAAACGTTTAGATTTTTCGTTGCTTCTGTCTCGACCAAAACTCCAGATCTTTGTCTAGATTTTTATTTAGGTTTTTGATCAACACAGAGATCTGAGGTTTTGACAGAAAGAGATGCATTTTTATCCAAAAAAAATGTCTTCATTCTTGGAGAGACCTTTAGTTAAAGATCTAGAGTTTGAAAGACGAAACCACACAATCATTTGGGTTCTTAGTCGCTTTTGTTTCACCAAAATTTCAATCTCTGTTAAGATTTTTATTTGGTCGAGATGTAGAGCTCCCTTTGTTGTTGGGGTAAACGTTCGCAATTTTAGACATACCGTGAGCTGCACTAAAAAGTTTTGGGAGATCAGACCATACAAATGTTTGAATTTTTCGTTGCTTCTGTCTCGACCAAAACTCCAGATCTTTGTCTAGATTTTTATTTGGATTTTTAATCGAGACGAAGATCTCGGTTTTTGACAGAAAGAGTAGGTAGTATTTTTGTCGGGAGAGAAAAAGTTTCATTTTTGTTAAAAAATGTCTTCGCTTTTGTCAAAGATATGTCTGCATTCTTGGAGAGATCTTAAGCTAAAAAGTTGGAGTTTTGGAATACCAGACCACACAATCATTTGGGTTCTTAGTCGCCTCTGTTTCACAAAAAATTCAATCTCTGTCCAGATTTTTATTTGAATTTTTGGTCAAGTTGTAGAGCTTCCTTTCTTGTTAGGGAAATGTTTCCAATTTTAGGCAGCCACACTAAAGAGTTTTGGGAGATCAGACCATACAAACGTTTGGATTTTTCGTTGCTTCTGTCTTGACCAAAACTCCAGATCTCCGTCTGGATTTTTATTTGGATTTTTAATCGAAACAAAGATCTGGGGTTTCGGCAGAAACCTAAGTAGCATTTTTGTCGATACAGAAAGGGTTGTATTTTTGTCAAAGAAGTGTCTTCGCTTTTGTCAAAGATATGTCTTCATTCTTGGAGAAATCTTAAGATAAAAAGTTGGAGTTTTGGAAGACCAGACCACACAATCATTTGAGTTCTTAGTCGCCTCTGTTTCACAAAAAATTCAATCTCTGTCTAGATTTTTATTTGAATTTTTGGTCAAGTTGTAGAGCTCCCTTTCTTGTTAGGAAAATGTTCCCAATTTTAGGCAGAACGTTAGCTACACTAAAGAGTTTGGGGAGATCAGACCATACAAACGTTTGGATTTTTCGTTGCTTCTGTCTCGACCTAAACTCCAGATCTTTGTCTAGATTTTTATTTAGATGTTTGATCAACACAGAGATCTGAGGTTTTGACAGAAAGAGTTGCATTTTTATCAAAAAAAAAGTCTTCATTCTTGGAGAGACCTTTAGCTGAAGATCTGGAGTTTTGGAAGACGAAACCACACAATCTTTTAGGGTCCTTAGTCGTTTCTATTTGACCAAGAATTCAATCTCTGTTCAGATTTTTATTTCAATTTTTGGTCCAGTTGTAGAGCTCCCTTTTTTGTTAGGAAAACATTCCCAATTTACTACAGACTGTTGGCTACACTAAAGAGTTTTGAAAGATCAGACTATACAACCATTTGGATTTTTCGTCGCTTCTGTTTTGACCAAAACTCCAAATCTTTGTCAAGATTTTCATTTGGATTTTTAGTCGAGACAAAGATCTGGCGTTTTGGCAGAAAGAGTTGCATTTTTGTCAAAGAAATGTCTTCATTCTTGGGGAGATCTTTAGCTAAAGATTTGGGATTTTGGCAGAAAGAGTTGCATTTTTGTCAAAGAAATGTCTTCATTCTTGGAGAGATCTTTAGCTAAAGATTTGGGATTTTGGCAGAAAGAGTTGCATTTTTGTTAAAAAAATGTCTTCATTCTTGGAGATCTTTAGTTAAAAATCTGGGGTTTTGGAGGACCAAGACACAAAATTATTTGGGTTCTTAGTCGCCTCTATTTGACCAAAACCTCAATCTCTGTCTAGATTTTTATTTGAAGTTTTGGTCGAGATGTAGAGCTGCCTTTTTGGTGAGGAGAATGTCCCCAATTTAAGATAGATTTTTAATTAAAGATCGGGAATTTTGGAAGATTAAACCGTGCAAGCGTTTGGACCTTTGTTACTTGTTTTGACCGAAACTCCAAAACTCTGTCTAGATTTTTATTTGGATTTTTGCTCGACACAAAGATATGGGGTTTTGGCAGAACGAGTTGTATTTTTGTCAAGGAAATGGCTTCATTCTTGGAGAAATCCTTAGCTAAAGACTTGGAGTTTTGAAAGACCAGACAACATAATCATTTAAGTTTTTAGTTGTCCTCTGTTTGACCAATCTCTCTTTAGATTTTGATTTGAATTTTTGGTCGGGATATAGAGCTGCCTTTTTTTTGTTAACGAAGTGTCCCAAATCTTACACAGATCTGGAGTAGAGTAAAGATCTGCAGTTTTGGAAAATTACATTTGGATCTTTTGTCGCTTTTGTCTCAAACAAAACTCTGGATCACTGCCTAGTTAGTTAGTCGAAATAGAGATCTGGGGTTTTGGCAAAAATAGTTGTATTCTTGTCAAAGAAGGGTCTTCATTCTTGGGGAGATCTTTAGCTGAAAATCTAGAGTTTTGGAAAACCAAACCCCAAAATTACTTGGGTTCTTAGTCGCCTTCTGTTTGACCAAAACTTCAATTTCTGTCCAGATTTTGAATTGAATTTTGAACAAAACACAGAGCAGTATTTTTTTTTGATAACGAAGTGTCCCCAATCTTAGACGGATCTGGGGTAGGTTAAAGATCTGAAGTGTTGGAAAATTAACAATACATTTGAATTTTTCGTCGCTTTTGTCTCGAACAAAACTCTAGATCACTGCTGCTTAGGATATGGGTCAATTTCTGTCCAGATTTTGAATTGAATTTTTGAACGAAACATAGAACTGTGTTTTTTTTGTTAGCGAACTTGTTCCAATCTTAGACAGATCTAGACTAAACATCTGGAGTGTTGGAAAATTAACAATACATTTGGATTTTTCGTCGCTTTTGTCTCGAACAAAACTCTAGATCACTGCTTAGATATTTAGTCGAAACAGAGACCTGGGGTTTTGGCAAAAAGTGTTGTATTCTTGTCAAATATATGTCTTCATTCTTGGAGAGATCTTTAGCTGAAGATCTGGAGTTTTGAAAAACCAAACCGCAAAATTATTTGGGTTCTTAGTGGCTTCTGTTTGACCAAAACTTTAATTTCTGTCCAGATTTTGAATTGAATTTTTGAACGAAACATAGAGCTACCTTTTTTTTTTGTTGACGAAGTGTCCCCAATCTTAGACAGATCTTGGGTAGACTAAATATTTGGAGTTTTGGAAGATCAACTCTACATTTGAATTTTTTTGTCGTTTCTGTCACGCACGAAACTCTAGATCACTACCTAGATTTTTAGTCGAAACAGAAATCTGGGGTTTTGTCAAAAAGAGTTGCATTCGTGTTAAAGACATGTCTTCATTCTTGGAGAGACCTTAAGATAAACATCTGAAGTTTTGGAAGGTCACAATCATTTGAGTTTTTAATCACCTCTCTTTGACCAAACCTTCAATCTTTGTCTAGATTTTTATTTGCATCTTTGATCGAGATGTAGAGTTGCCTTTGTTACGGAAATGGTTCCAATCTTGGACAGATCTTTAGCTAGGCTAGGTTCTGTAGTTTCGGAAAACCAAATCACATAAATGTTTGGATATTTCGTCGCCTCTGCTTCGACCAAAACTTCAAATCTTCGTATAGATTTTTATTTGGATTTTTAGGCTAGACATAAAGAGAGGTTTTGGTAATAACTTCTTTTATTTTGTCACAGAAATGTTCCCCTTCTTAGAGAAATCCTTAAGAATACTCAAATTCTGAAGTTCTGGAAGAAGATTAGGTCACACAAACGTTTGGATTTTTCGTCGTCTTTATTTTTACCAAAACTTGTGGATTTTTATTTGGATGTTTGGTCGAGACATACAGCTGGGATTTGGGAGATTAAACCACGCAAACGTTTGGACTTTTCCTTGTCCCTATCTCGACTAAAACTCCCAATCTTTTTCTAGACTGTTTGAATGTTTCGTTGAGGTTTAAAGATGGATATTTGGTAGAAATAACGACCTTTCTTGTTAAAGAAATGCTCCCATTCTTTGAGAGATCTTTAGCTATCATAAACTAAAGATTTGGAGTTTTGGAAGACTAGACCACACAATCGGTTGGATTCTTAGTCGCCTCTGTTTGACCAAAACTTCAATCTTTAGATCTTTAGTTAAACTAAAAACTTGGGGTTTTGAGAGTAGGAGCTTACAAATGTTTAAAATTTTTGTCGCTTTAGGCCAAAAACTCCAGATCTCTCTCTCTAGTTTTTTATTTGGATTTTTGGTCGAGATATACAGCTGAGATTTGGGCAGAAAGGATTACCTTTTTTTGTCAAAAAAACATCCTCATTCATAGAGATATTTAGCTAGACTGATAAGCTGAGGTTTGGGAGATTGAACCACGCAAACGTTTGGCTTTTCCTTGTCCCTATCTCGACTAAAACTCCCAATCTTTTTCTAGACTGTTTGAATGTTTCGTTGAGGTTTAAAGATGGATATTTGGTAGAAATAACGACCTTTCTTGTTAAAGAAATGCTCCCATTCTTTGAGAGATCTTTAGCTATCATAAACTAAAGATTTGGAGTTTTGGAAGACTAGACCACACAATCGTTTGGATTCCTAGTCGCCTCTGTTTGACCAAAACTTCAATCTTTAGATCTTTAGTTAAACTAAAAACTTGGGGTTTTGGGAGATAAGAGCATACAAATGTTTGAAATGTTTGTCGCTTTGGGCCAAAAACTCCAGATCTCTCTCTAGTTTTTTATTGGGATTTTTGGTCGAGATATACAGCTGGGATTTGGGCAGAAAGGATTACCTTTTTTTATCAAAAAAACATCCTCATTCATAAAGATATTAAGCTAGACTTATAAGCTGAGGTTTGGGAGATTGAACCACGCAAACGTTTGGACTTTTCCTTGTCCCTATCCCGACCAAAACGCCAAATCCTTTTCTAGACTTTTTAAATTTTTCGTTGAGGTTTAAAGCTGGATTTTTGGTAGAAATAACGATCTTTCTTGCCAAAGAAATGCCCCCATTTTTGGATAGATCTTCAGCTATCATAAACTAAAGATTTGGAGTTTTGGAAGACTAGACCACACAATCGTTTGGATTTTTCGTCGCCTTTGTTTGACCACAACTTCAATCATTAGATCTTTAGTTAAACTAAAAACTTGGGGTTTTGGGAGGTAAGACCCCACAAGTGTTTGGAATTTTTGTCGCTTTAGACCAAAAACTCCAAATTTCTCTCTAGATTTTTTTTTGGATTTTTGATCGAGAAAGAGAGATCTGGAGTTTTGCTAGAAAGAGCTGCGTTTTTGTCAAATATTTTTATTTCTCAATCAGACTAAAGACCTTAGTGACCAAAACGCCCAAAGATTTGGATTTTATATTGTCTCTGTCTCGATCAATTCCAAATCTCTGTAAAGATTTTTATTTGGATTGTTGATCGAGAAAGAGAGAGATTTGGAGTTTTGGTAGAAAGAGCTGCATTTTTGTCAGATAAATATTTTCATTCATCATCAGTTAGACTAAAGATCTGAGAGACCAAACCCCACAAAAATTTGGATTTTACGTCGCCTCTGTCTCGATCAAAACTCCCAATCTTTGTGGAGATTTTTATTTGGATTTTTAGTTGGTCGAGATATAGTGCTGGGGTTCGGTAGAAAGTATTATCACTTTTGCCAAAGATCTGGAGTTTTGGGAAATTAGACCACGTTCAGAGATTCGTTGCCTCTGTCTTCACTTAAATTCCAAATCTCTGTAGAGATTTTTATTTGGATTTTTGATCGAGAAAGAGAGAGATTTGGAATTTTGGTAGAAAGAGCAGCATTTTTGTCAGATAAATATTTTCATTTATCATCAGTTAGACTAAAGATCTAAGAGACCAAACCCCACAAAAGTTGGATTTTACGTCGCCTATGTCTCGATCAAAACTCCCAATCTTTGTGGAGATTTTCATTTGGATTTTTAGTTGGTCGAGATATAGTACTGGGGTTCGGTAAAAAGGATTATCACTTTTGCCTAAGATCTGGAGTTTTGGGAGATCAGATCACGTTCAGAGATTCGTTGCCTCTATCTTCACTAACATTCCAAATGTCTGGAGAGATTTTTATTTGGATTTTTGATCCAGAAAGAGAGAGATTTGGAGTTTTGGTAGAAAGAGCAGAATTTTTGTCAGATAAATATTTTCATTTATCATCAGTTAAACTAAAGATCTAAGAGACCAAACCCCACAAAAGTTGGATTTTACGTCGCCTCTGTCTCGATCAAAACTCCCAATCTTCGTGGAGATTTTCATTTGGATTTTTAGTTGGTCGAGATATAGTACTGGGGTTCGGTAAAAAGGATTATCCCTTTTGCCTAAGATCTGGAGTTTTGGGAGATCAGATCACGTTCAGAGATTCGTTGCCTCTATCTTCACTAACATTCCAAATGTCTGGAGAGATTTTTATATGGATTTTTGATCCAGAAAGAGAGAGATTTGGAGTTTTGGTAGAAAAAGCTGCATTTTTGTCAGATAAATATTTTCATTCATCATCAGTTAGACTAGAGATCTGAGAGACCATACCCCACAAAAATTTGGATTTTACGTCGCCTTTGTCTCGATCAAAACTCTCAATCTTTGTGGAGATTTCCATTTGGATTATTAGATGGTCGAGACATAGTGCTGGGGTTCGGTAGAAAAGATTATCACTTTTGCCAAAGATCTGGAGTTTTGGGAGATCAGATCACGTTCAGAGATTCGTTGCCTCTATCTTCACTAACATTCCAAATCTCTGGAGAGATTTTTATTTGGATTTTTGATCGAGAAAGAGAGAGATTTGGAGTTTTGGTAGAAAGAGCTGCATTTTTGTCAGATAAATATTTTCATTCATCATCAGTTGGACTAAAGATCTGAGAGACCAAATCCCACAAAAATTTGGATTTTACGTCGCCTCTGTCTCGATCAAAACTCCCAATCTTTGTGGAGATTTTTATTTTTGGAGTTTTAGTAGAAAGAGCTGCATTTTTGTCAGATAAATATTTTCATTCATCATCAGTTAGACTAAAGATCTGAGAGACCAAACCCCACAAAAATTTGGACTTTACGTCGCTTCTGTCTCGATCAAAAACTCCCACTCTTTGTGGAGATTTTCATTAGGATTTTTAGTTGGCCAAAACATAATGCTAAGGTTCGGTAGAAAGGATTGTCTCCTTTGCCAAAGATCTGGAGTTTTGGGAGACCAGACCACGTTCAGAGATATGTTGCCTATGTCTTCACTAAAACCCCAAATCTCTGTAAAGATTTTTATTTGGATTTTTGGTCAAGCCACAGAGCTGAGGTTTCGGTAGAAACAATTGCGTTTCCTGTGAAAGACATGCCCCCATTCTTAAAGAGATCTTAAGCTACACTAAAGTGGAGATTTGAAAGACCAGACCACACAAAGGTTTGGATTTTTTATCGCCTCTGTCTCGACCAGAACTCCCGACCTCTATCCAGATTTTTATTTAGATTTTTAGTAGGGACATGAAACCGGGAGTATGATAGAAAGCTCTGCCTTATTTGTTAAAAAAATATCTTCGTTCTTGGACAGATCTTGAGCTACATCAAAGATCTGATATTTTGATAAAAAGATGGTGCCCTTTTTGTTAAAAAAAATATCTTCGTTCTTGGACAGATTTTGAGCTACATTAAGGATCTGATATTTTGATAAAAAGAGATGCCTTTTTTGTTAAAAAATATCTTGGTTCTTGGACAGATTTTTGGTTAGATCAAAGATCTGAATATGTTGAAAGAAGACACCACAGACATATTTAAAGATATGCCAAAAATCTCTCTAAGGGTGCGTTTAGATTAGACACTTTATTCCGTACATTTCTCTCTGACAAAGTGTCAACTATCCTGAGAGAAGTCATCTGAGACTTATTTACGCAGCTGGGAGGAGACAGCTTCTCTCAGGATAGTTGACACTTATGTCAGAGAGAAGATATATTTATTTCAGAGAGAAATATACGGAATAAAGTGTATAAGTGTAAACGCACCGTAAGAGTGAGGGAATTTCTTTCACCAAAAAGGCAAGTCTTTCTATCAAAACTACATCTTTTTCTCGACCAAAGCTTTAGTCTATCAAGCACTGTCCAGATTTCTATTTGGAGTTTTGGTCAAGAGTGGGACCTGAGGTTTTGGCAGAAAGAATTGATTTTATTGTCAACAAAATACCTCCATTCTTAGACAGAACTTAAGCTAGACTAAAGATCTGAAATTCTGGAAGATAGATAGCATAAACGAATGAATTTTCGTGGCCCCTGCCTCGACCAACACTTCAGATCTCTATCTAAATTTTTATTAGGAGTTTTTTTTGGTCCAAACGTACATTCGTGGTTCCAATGGAGAGCTGCCTTTTTTAATTAAAAATATCTTCATTCTTAGACAGATCTTTAGTTAGATCAAAGAGCTGAAATTTGGAAGAAGACATCACACATACATTTAAAGATATGCCACAAATCTCTCTAAGAATGAAGGGCATTTCTTTCGGCGAAAAAGGACAAGTCTTTCTATCAAAACTACAGATTTGCCTCGACCAAAACTTCAGCCTATCCAGTTCTGTTTGGATCTTTACTTGAAGCATTGGTCGAGATTAAGATCTGGAGTTTTGGCAGAAGTTAGTTTTTTTGTCAACGAAATGCCTCCATTCTTAGACAGACCTTTAGCAAGACTAACAATCTGGAATTTTGAAAGAAGACAGATCTTATAAACGAATGAATTTTTCATCGCCTCTGTTTCGATCAAAATCTTCAGTCTTCTTTCTAAATTTTTATTTGGATTTTTCGGTCCAGGCATGCAGTCGGGGTTCCGATGGAAGGAGCTGCATTTTTTAGTGGAAAAATATCTTCATACTTGGACAGATCTTGAGTTGGATGAAAAATCTGAATTTTGGAAGAAGGCACCACATATACATTTAAAGATATGCCAAAAATCTCTCTAAGAATGAGGGCATTTCTTTGGCGAAAGGGGCATATCTTTCTATCAAAACTACAGATTTGCCTCGACCAAAACTTCAGCCTATCCAGTTCTGTTTGGATCTTTACTTGGAGTATTGGTCGAGATTGAGATCTGGAGTTTTGGCAGAAGTTGGTTTTTTTGTCAACGAAATGCCTCCATTCTTACACAGACCTTTAGCAAGACTAAAAATCTGGAATTTTGAAAGAAGACAGATCTTATAAACGAATGAATTTTTTATCGCTTCTGTTTCTACCAAAGCTTCAGCCTTCTTTCTAAATTTTTATTTGGATTTTTCGGTCCAGACATGCAGTCGGGGTTCTGATGGAAGGAGCTGCATTTTTTAGTGGAAAAATATCTTCATACTTGGACAGATCTTGAGTTGGATGAAAAATCTGAATTTTGGAAGAAGGCACCACATATACATTTAAAGATATGCCAAAAATCTCTCTAAGAATGAGGGCATTTCTTTGGCGAAAAGGGCAAATCTTTCTATCAAAACTACAGATTTGCCTCGACCAAAACTTCAGCCTATCCAGTTCTGTTTGGATCTTTACTTGGAGTATTGGTCGAGATTGAGATCTGGAGTTTTGGCAGAAGTTGGTTTTTTTGTCAACGAAATGCCTCCATTCTTAGACAGACCTTTAGCAAGACTAAAAATCTGGAATTTTGAAAGAAGACAGATCTTATAAACGAATGAATTTTTCATCGCCTCTGTTTCGACCAAAACTTCAGCCTTCTTTCTAAATTTTTATTTGGATTTTTCGGTCCAGACATGCAGTCGGGGTTCTGATGGAAGGAGCTGCATTTTTTAGTGGAAAAATATCTTCATGCTTGGACAGATCTTGAGTTGGATGAAAAATCTGAATTTTGGAAGAAGGCACCACATATACATTTAAAGATATGCCAAAAATCTCTCTAAGAATGAGGGCATTTCTTTGGCGAAAAGGCAAATCTTTCTATCAAAACTACAGATTTGCCTCGACCAAAACTTCAGCCTATCCAGTTCTGTTTGGATCTTTACTTGGAGCATTGGTCGAGATTGAGATCTGGAGTTTTGGCAGAAGTTAGTTTTTTTGTCAACGAAATGCCTCCATTCTTAGACAGACCTTTAGCAAGACTAAAAATCTGGAATTTTGAAAGAAGACAGATCTTATAAACGAATGAAATTTTCATCGCCTCTGTTTCGACCAAAAATTCAGCCTTCTTTCTAAATTTTTATTTGGATTTTTCGGTCCAGACATGCAGTCGGAGTTCTGATGGAGGGAGTGCATTTTGTAGTGGAAACATATCTTCATGCTTGGACAGATCTTGAGTTTGATGAAATATCTGAATTTTGGAAGAAGACACCACACATACATTTAAAGATATGCCAAAAATCTCTCTAAGAATGAGGGCATTTCTTTCATTTCTTTGGCAAAAAAGTCAAGTTTTTCTATCAAAACTACAGATTTGCCTCGACCAAAACTCCAGCCTATCCAGTTCTGTCTGGATCTTTACTTGGAGTATTGGTCGATACTAAGATCTGGAGTTTTAAAAGAAATTGGTTTTTTTGTCGGCAAAATGTCTCCACTCTTAGACAGATCTTTAACTAGACTAAAAATTTGGAATTTTGGAAGACAGATCTTATAAACGAATGAATTTTTCGTCGCCTTTGTCTCGACCAAAATAGTTCTCTGTGTAAATTTTTAGATTATTCAATTCAGACATACAGTCGGGGTCTGATGGGAAGCTGCCTTTTTTTATTGTAAAAATATCCTCATTCTTGGACAGATTTTGCGTTAGACTAAAGATCTGATAATTTGGAAAAAGACAAATGCCACACAGACATTTGGATATCACGTTCATCATCAGAAGTCCACTTTGGAGTTTTGGCAGAGACGAAAAAACGAGGGCCCAAAGAGTGATGGTAATTTTGATAAAATTTGGCCAAGTTTGCTTGAATGTGCTACCTTTTGTAAGTTGTTGAGGAGTAGTTTGGTGTCTTTGATCTCGGCAATGGCCTGCGTCTGCGTTTGGTTTTGCTTTTCGGCCACGTCAGCCAAATTGGTGAGGGACTCTCTGACATCTTCTAGTCGTTTTCCGAGAGCTTCCACTTCGCCTCCTAGGAGAGAGTTCGCGTCCAAGCCGACGGCTGCTGCTATTTCAGCCACTAGTCCTCTTAATTCGGACAAGCGTTTGGTGTGGGCTGATAGGGTCTCTTCACAAACCTAGAATCAAAATAATTAGGCAACTGTAAGTTCAAGAATAAATCTATTTAAACTCATTGCAAACTGAATACGAGCTAGGCTGCAATAATGCAACCCACTAAACGTGTAGTAGCAGATCATAGACATCTGAAACTACCGATAGTTGACCCACTTGCGCCTAATAGAACTAGTCACTATGAAAAGTCGAAGATTACCTTAATCTATTAATGCATTATCCCTTAAGTGTATACCGCAGAACATTCGTCAGCATAAGAGTTGCCAAATTGACGAGATATAATAAGATCCAAACCGGTCTTTGCTTCCCAAACTTTGTATCTGATAAATATTCAAATCTATTACAGTCTCTGGCCATTTAAATTAAGAAAAATCACGAAAGAGTGTGCGATAAGTTTCTAGAATTCTCTACTCGACTCCAAAGAGAGAATAACTGATAATCAACCATGAAAAGTGTGGTTTGATTTTAACTTTTTCAATATTTTGTCACATTATAAGGCTAGTTTATTGTTTAATTTTAAATTAATCAGATTAACAGACGTAATCAATTTTGACTCATTTATTTCAGGTCAATTAAAAGTTGAGCAATTTTATATTAGATGACCTCCACTACGTAACGTGATTTCTGAAATCATATTTTCAGCAATGGCGTCTTTAATGACACTTCGAGGATTGGATTGATTGTAAATTGTAAAATTGATACATTGCCCTTGACCTAGAAGCGTTATAAATGACTCTAATTTACTTTAGGGAAGCGAATTCTGAGCGATTAGCGTAGTATTAGATGAAACATGCAAGCTTTAATCAGAAGTTTTCATTCATTAGTAAATTGCCAACAAATTCAACTTCCAAAATTTTCTGAAAGAAAACTGACGATTCCAAGTTCCAAAGGAACAATTTTCTCTCAATTTGTCAACGTTTAGGGAATCTAGGTTAATAATAATGAAGATAGAAATTTAGTTTAATCTCGAACTTTGAAAGCCTGAAATTTGAAATCTCGAAATTTGAAATCTCGAAATTTGAAATCTCAAACTTCGAAATCTCGAATATTGAAATTTTGAATTTCAAGCTCAATTTCCAAATATATAAAAAAAAAGTTGTTTCAATTGATGTTTGTTTTATGCTTTTCACGATCTTTTAAAACGTAGACGAACCTGGAACAATATGATAAGCAGGAAAGGAAATCAGATTTTGTTTTTTGGAAAAATAGGTTTACAAATTTACAAAAAATACCCTCTCTAATAAAATTAATATTGCATTGTATTTTTTGTAATTTCCAACCTACTTTTCCAAAATTTAATAAGGTTTTATTATTGTCCCAGGTTCCCCTGCTACTTTTCCAATCGAAAGGCAAAAAACGAACATCAGTTAAAATAACTTTTTTAATTTGATTTAACTAGGGATGCAGTTCGATGTTTTGAAAGCATCGATGTATCGTTTGTCAACATCGATGTCTTAACATCGATGCTAAAGCTAAAAAAATATCGATACATCGTTCAGTTTATAAACGATGTTCGGAAAATCGATGTATCGCATCGCGACAGAATTAGCGTACATCTGTCGCCGTAGAATTGATGGGACAATCGACCACACAATTTTGTAACAAGTCACCAGGATGGCAGCACTGTATATTTAACAAATTGATACTGAATTTGGTAAATATACAAACAGTACAATTATGTGAAAATTGATAGTTAAGACGTTTTTAATATGCAACCCCTAAAAACGCCCAAATTTTGAAAGAAAAATGTAAATTTTTTGAAAAGTTTTGTAAGTATTAACTTTCAAAATTCGAAAACATAAACGGAATTTTTTAAAATGTCGACTTTAAATTCACAATTATTTATGATGTATTTAATATTTATTATTTTAAATTTTGGGACAAAAAGAAAATTATTATCTTTATGAAGATTTCTAGTTTGAACTTCAAATTTTCAGTTCCTTTAAGACAACTTTCTTTTCAGCTTCCTTTAAGACAATTTTCTTAACTTTCCTTTTTTCGAACTTCCAATTTTGTTTCGTATTTTATTTCAAAATCTCTGGAAAAAAAGTCGAAATTTTCGAAAAAAACATTTTTAAAAATAGACCAATTTTCAAGTTAAATATAAAAATTTCCAAAAACCAGAAACAGGATTCTCAAAATTTCGAACCTACTTTCCAAAGGTGGAATATTCTTCTACAAGCTTGTCAGTTTTTGAGTAAGCATATCTTAATACCTACGACCAAAAATTAGAAATTTTTATCAAAGTTCCATATCTTAAATTTGAAAATTGCAAATTTTTTAATTCAAAATTTTCTAAGAAACCTTAAATCTTTTCTAAAATTTTGCATTGAACCAAATTTTATTTTTATACTTTTAGCTTCTTCTCGAAATTTAAACTTTTTTCTCCAAATCCGGACTTAATTTTAAATTTTAATCGAAATTCGAACATTTTTTAATATTTAAAATGAAAGTGAAAAATGTTTTTAAACTGTTGAAGGTTTTTCTCCAATACATGCCTGTAATTTCGAAATATCTACTTTGTCCGAAAATTTTAATCTTTAAACGTAATTTTCGACTCAAAACGCTTTTTTACAAAATTCGAATTTTGCAAAATATCCACTTTTTTGGAAAGCTCGACTTTTTATTGAAAATTTAAATTTTTTATAAAAATGTCGATATTATCCAAAATTTCGACTATTAAAAATTTTAATATTTTCTCAGAATTCGTCTGCTTTTCAAAATTTGGATTCTTTCGAAAATTTAGAATGTTTTGAGAATTTCGTTTTTTAAAATATTTTCTTTTTATGAAAGCATTTTTACAAAATTTGGCTGACTTTTTTAAAGAGTTTTATTGCAACTTTTTTTGAAAAACCAGATGCTTCTTGAAAATTTCATTTTACTATGAAAATTATAACAGCTTTGAAACTTCAAGCTTCTTTTAAAATTCTTCAAAATTTTAAGTTTTTTTAAATCTTGGCTTTTTTAAAAATTTAGATATTTTGACAATTCGGTTATTTTTTAAAATTCCAAAATTTTATATTAAACCAAATTTTATTTTTATAAATTCTAGTTCAATTCAAAAATCTAGTCTGACTTTTTTAAGAAGTTTGAAAATATTCCAAATTTCGATTTCTTTGAAAATTGGCATTTTTTCAAAATTGGTATTTTCTTTAAAAATTTTAATTATTCATAAAAATGGCAACATTTTTCAAAAATTCGACTTTTAGTTTATTGAAAATGTTAATTTCTTTTTAAAAACTGTTTATGGCTCTTTTGAAAATATCGACATTTTTAAAATCTCTTTATTTTTTAAAAATCCACAATTTGTAATTTTCGAATTTTTGTTGAAAATTTCGATGTTTTATAATTGTCGATTATTTTTTCTAATTCTAATTATTTTGAAATTTTAGCTTTTTTGAAAATTCAGAATTTTTCAAATCACATTTTTTAAAGTCTTGGATATTTTTAAAATTTTTGACTATTTCTCAAAATTTCGAATTTTCGTTTTTAAATCCTTACTTGTTTAGAATTACATTTTTTGAATTAAACTAAAACGACTTATAAAAAGTTTGGTTTTTTTCAAAATGTTGTTCTTTAAAAAACGAAATTTTGAAAAAAAATTTTTTTTGGAAAAGTCCTAATTTTAACAGATCAATTTTCAATCGAAATTGTAATAATCAACATTTAGAAAAATATCGACATTCTCATAAAAAGTCAAAATTTTGAAATAAATTCGAAAAAATGCAATTTTCGAAAAATGTGAAATTTTTGAAGGCATTTGAAGATAAATCATAATTTTGGCAAAAATTTCAATTTTTCCTAAAAATTTCAGCATCTTTTGAAATTTTCCAGTTGTCTTGAAAATTTTGACTTTTTTCAAAATTTCGATTTTTTTTAACATTTCGATATTTTGCAATTTTTGACATTATTTCAAAATTTTGTCCTTTTGAAATATTGGCTTTTTTTAAAAAAAATGTCAATTTTTAAAAATCTTTACTTTGGTCAAAATTACGATTTATCTTCAAGTGACTTCAAAAATTTCACATTTTTCGAAAATTGGATTTTTTTCGAATTTCTTTCAAAATTTTGACTTTTTATGAGAATGTCGATATTTTTCTAAATTTTGATTATTACAATTTCGATTGAAAATTGATCTGTTAAAATTAGGACTTTTTCAAAAAAAAATTTTTTTGATAATTTCGTATTTAACAAAAATTTTGAATTCTTTTGAAATTCTTTTAAATTAGTGCGACCTTCTGACTTTTATGCATTTTAACAAAATTTGGCTAACTTTTTTAAAGAGTTTTAATGCAACTTTTTGTAAAGAACCGGATGTTTTTCAAAATTTGTACCTTTTTTAAAAATCTTTACTTTGGTCAAAATTACGATTTATCTTTAAATGGCTTCAAAAATTTCACGCTTTTGAGAATTGGTTTTTCCAATTTCTTTAAAAATTTTGACTTTTTATGAAAATGCCGATATTTTTCTAAATTTCGACTATTAAAATTTCGATTCAAAATTGATCTGTTCAAATTTAAACTTTTTCAAAAAGAAATTGTTTTGAAAATTTCGTTTCTTAAAAATGTTTAAATTCTTTTGAAATTCTTTTAAATTAGTGCGACTTTCCGACTTTTATGAAAGCATTTTTACAAAATTTGGCTGACTTTTTTAAAGAGTTTTATTGCAACTTTTTTTGAAAAACCAGATGTTTCTTGAAAATTTCGTTTTTTAAAAAATGTTGAATTCTTTTGAAATTCTTTTAAATTAGTGCGACTTTCTGACTTTTATGGAGTTCAGCATTTTTACAAAATTTGGCAAACTTTTTTAAAGAGTTTTATTGCAACTTTTTTTGACGAACCAGATGTTTTTCAAAATTTGTACCTTTTTTAAAAATCTTTACTTTGGTCAAAATTACGATTTATCTTTAAATGGCTTCAAAAAGTTCACGCTTTTGGAAATTGGTTTTTCCAATTTCTTTCAAAATTTTGACTTTTTATGCAAATGTCGATATTTTTCTAAATTTCGATTATTAAAATTTCGATTCAAAATTGATCTGTTCAAATTTAGACTTTTTCAAATAGAATTTTTTTTGAAAATTTCGTTTCTTAAAAATGTTTGAATTCTTTTGAAATTCTTTTAAATTAGGGCGACTTTCCGACTTTTATGAAAGCATTTTTACAAAATTTGGCTGACTTTTTTAAAGAGTTTTATTGCAACTTTTTTTGAAAAACCAGATGTTTCTTGAAAATTTCGTTTTTTAGAAAATTTTGAATTCTTTTTAGATTCTTTTAAATTAGTGCGAACTTCTGACTTTTATGGAGTTTAGCATTTTTACAAAATTTGGCTAACTTTTTTAAAGAGTTTTATTGCAACTTTTTTTGAAGAACCAGATGTTTTTCAAGATTTGTACCTTTTTGAAACATCTTTACTTTGGTCAAAATTACGATTTATCTTTAAATGGCTTCAAAAATTTCACGCTTTTGAAAATCGGTTTTTCCAATTTCTTTCAAAATTTTGACTTTTTATGAAAATGTCGATATTTTTCTAAATTTCGACTATTAAAATTTCGATTCAAAATTGATCTGTTAAAATTTAGACTCTTTCAAAAAGAAATTGTTTTGAAAATTTTGTTTTTTAACAATTTTTGAAATCTTTTGAAATTTTTTAAAATTATTGCGACTTTCCGACTTTTATGAAAGCATTTTTACAAAATTCGGCTGACTTTTTAAAAGAGTTTTATTGCAACTTTTTTTGAAAAACCAGGTGTTTCTTGAAAATTTCGTTTTTTAAAAAATTTTGAATTCTTTTGAAATTTTTTAAATTAATGCGACGTTCTGACTTTTATGGAGTTTAGCATTTTTACAAAATTTGGCTAACTTTTTTAAAGAGTTTTATTGCAACTTTTTTTAAAGAACCAGATGTTTTTCAAAATTTGTACTATTTTTAAAAATTTTTACTTTGGTCAAAATTACGATTTATCTTTAAATGGCTTCAAAAATGTCACGTTTTTGAAAATTGGTTTTTCCAATTTCTTTCAAAATTTTGACTTTTTATGAAAAAGTCGATATTTTTCTAAATTTCGACTATTAAAATTTCGATTCAAAGTTGATCTGTTAAAATTTAGACTTTTTCAAAAAGAAATTTTTTTGAAAATTTCGTTTCTTAAGAATGTTTGAATTCTTTTGAAATTCTTTTAAATTAGTGCCAATTTCCGACTTTTATGAAAGCATTTTTACAAAATTTTGCTGACTTTTTTAAAGAGTTTTATTGCAACTTTTTTTTGAAAAACCAGATGTTTGTTGAAAATATCGTTTTTTAAAAAATTTTGAATTCTTTTGAAATTCTTTTAAATTAGTGCGACCTTCTGACTTTTATGAAGTTTAGCATTTTTACAAAATTTGGTTAACTTTTTTAAAGAGTTTTATTGCAACTTTTTTTGAAGAACCAGATGTTTTTCAAAATTTGTACCTTTTTGAAACATCTTTACTTTGGTCAAAATTACGATTTATCTTTAAATGGCTTCAAAAATTTCACGCTTTTGAAAATCGGTTTTTCCAATTTCTTTCAAAATTTTGACTTCTTATGAAAATGTCGATATTTTTCTAAATTTCAACTATTAAAATTTCGATTCAAAATTGATCTGTTAAAATTTAGACTTTTTCAAAAAGAATTTATTTGAAAATTTCGATTCTTAAAAATGTTTGAATTCTTTTGAAATTCTTTTAAATTAGTGCGACTTTCCGACTTTTATGAAAGCATTTTTACAAAATTTGGCTGACTTTTTTAAAAAGTTTTATTGCAACTTTTTTTGAAAAACCAGATGTTTCTTGAAAATTTCGTTTTTTAAAAAATTTTGAATTCTTTTGAAATTCTTTTAAATTAGTGTGACCTTCTGACTTTTATGGAGTTTAGCATTTTTACAAAATTTGGCTAACTTTTTTAAAGAGTTTTATTGCATCTATTTTTGACGAACCAGATGTTTTTCACAATTTGTACCTTTTTTAAAAATCTTTACTTTGGTCAAAGTTACGATTTATCTTTAAATGGCTTCAAAAATTTCACGCTTTTGAAAATTGGTTTCTCCAATTTCTTTCAAAATTTTGACTTTTTATGAAAATGTATGTCGATATTTTTCTAAATTTCGACTATTAAAATTTCGATTCAAAATTAATCTGTTAAAATTTAGACTTTTTCAAAAAGAAATTTTTTTGAAAATTTCGTTTCTTAAAAATGTTTGAATTCTTTTCGAAATTCTTTTAAATTAGTGCGACTTTCCGACTTTTATGAAAGCATTTTTATAAAATTTGGCTGACTTTTTTAAAGAGTTTTGTTGCAACTTTTTTTTGAAAAACCAGAAGTTTCTTCAAAATTTCGTTTTTTAAAAAATTTTGAATTCTTTTGAAATTCTTTTAAATTAGTGCGACTTTCGGACTTTTATGAAAGCATTTTTACAAAATTTGGCTGACTTTTTTAAAGAGTTTTATTGCAATTTTTTTTGAAAAACCAGATGTTTCTTGAAAATTTTATTTTATTATGAAAATGTTAATATCTTTGAAACTTCAACCTTTTTTTAAAATTCTTCAAAATTGTAAGTTTTTTTTTAAATCTTGGCTTTTTTAAAAATTTAGATATTTTAACAATTCGGTTATTTTTTAAAATTCCAAAATTTTATATTAAAACAAATGTTATTTTTATAAATTCTAGTTTTTCTCGAAATTTCAAGTTTTTCTTCAAATCCTAAGCTTAACCTTGATTTTTTATCTAATATTCGAGCATTTTTTGTAAGTATTTGAGATTAAAGTGGGAATTTTTAAAATTTTGAGTTTAACTTTTAAATGTTGAAGTTATTTTTTTCTCCAACGTAGGGCTATAATCTCGAAATGTTTACTTTTTTTTGAAAAATTTTAATCTTCAAACGTAATTTTCGGTTCAAAATACGTAAATTTTGTGTTTTAAATCAAAATTTAGAGGAAAATATCAATAAAATGGGTTTAAATGGGGAAGAAAAATAATTGTCATTTCATAAGAAATAATTAAATAAATTGGGCGCAAAAAAGCCATAAATTTGAAAAAAAAGTTTTATAAACTTGCGACTTGAAGGCGAATTTTCAAGTTTCTGCTCGAAATTTTGACTTTAATCTTGAAATATCAACTTTTTTCTCGAAATTCCAAGATTCCAAAATTTTAACTTTAAATTCGACTTTAATGTAGAAATTTCGAGAAAAAAGTCGAAATTTTGAAACTGAAATACTAAATACTGCCAGCTGTCAATATTGTATGCCTAACCTAAGTTACGTGTTTACATTGTAGGTCGAAAGTTCAAGAATTCAAGTCAACATTTTGATTTTAATCTGGACAGTTTCTAGAAAAAAGTCGAAATTTGGAAAAGGCGAAATTTCGAAAAAAAAGTCGAATTTTCGAGATAAAAGTCGAAATTTCAAGATTAGAGTCGAAATTTTAAGTGTCATCTTGAATTTCAAAAAAATTCTTGTTAAATTACTGTCTACAGCTTTCTACATCTTCGTAATTTTGAACTTACAATTAAATATTTAAAAAACATGTTTGAGGCATCGATGTTTCATTGAAAAAAATATCGATGTTCTAATATCGATGTTTTTTTGAACGATGTTGCATCCCTAGATTTAACTCAAACGTTTATTTCCCAAATTTGGATTTTCGAGATTAAATTGAGAAATTTTGGTTTTAATCATAGGGAAACTAAGTATAGTCTCTGGTTCTAATATAACATACGCCGCCAATAAAGGTTCGAACCTTTATTTATCAGTTTGCGAGTTTGGAAACCAAAGAAAGATTTCGTCGATTTGGTATATCCAACACGGTAACAAATGTTCCACCAAATATATACTATAGAATCAAGGAATGTTCTTCGTGTGACTCCGAAGTACCGCCACCTATCGGTCTATAGAGAAACTATGCAAGTAAAATTGAGTGAACTAAACAAATCGAGTTCACTGGTAAAATACAACAGTATGCAGCCCCCTAAGCGTGTATAGTGAATCGTAGATAGCCGAACTAACAACAAAAATTGAAATACAACTATTGTCCCCTGAAACAAAGAAAGATTAAAAATCACGCACGTTTGGTTATCGAAACGCGTTAGAACAACCTTTGTTGTGTTTTTAATCTTTCTCGGATTTTTAAAGATAACCAAGGACCAGTTCGTTCCACAAAAAAAAAAACATAACCAACAGTTGAACCACAAACTTAGCATTCCAGCTGGATATATCAAACTAACGAGATCTAATAAGATAGAAACCGGTCTAGGATTTCCAAATTCGAAATCTGATGTTCAAACGTCTGTGCATTAGAATCTAGTCTTCTGGGATCTTCCTACAGAGCAACTGCCGCGCCTAAGCGCCCATGGTTCAGCTGTTGGTAGTTCGGCTACCTATGACCCACTACACACGCTCAGAGGGCTGCATACTCTATCTAAGTTGCATTCTACTTGCCTAGAAATTTCGGTTTACAATGGCGTGGTATCCGCGTCCGTTCAAACTTTAATTTCTGAATACAGCGACTGAAATTTGAAGCCCGTTTCCTTCAGAATCGGAAATAACTTATATCCGGCCATTAGCCCGGTATATACTCATTCGGTTTAATAATTACGTTTCATAATACGAAACAACGAGAGTGTGTAATACAAGCAACCACAATTCTGCAATTTCGCATTCCAATATTCAAAGAAAAGCCATCGCGTGAGCAATAAAAGTTAACATTTATGCAGATACCGAGTTGTTACAATTAGTTTTTATTTGTGCTAACAAAGTATAATATTTCAGCAGCTCGTGCTTCCATTTACCAAACTGCATTCCCCGACCATTTACCTTCCTTTCAGCAGGAGTGCACATCGCATTTTTATTTGGGCACGACGACAAATTTTCACCGGAAATTGGACACGACAAACTTTCGGCGGAAACTAGACAACAAATTATCAAGGGAAATTGGCCAACAAACCGTAAATAAGCGGCACAATAAACACAACTGGAGCGAATAACTATGTCACAGTTTATATTTGACTTTTCTCAAACAAACTTGAGGTGGTCCGGGATCTTCGAAAATAACCTGGCGTGGTATTCTAGCAGCGCGATCGCAACACCATGAAACCAAAACAAACGGTTGTTTGTTTTCACTGGTACTAAAAATTGTACAGATGGAAGATTTTCGCGAGGGATATGGTGTCGGAGACGGACGAACAGTAACTAAATTATTCTTGGGTCAAGGTTCAGTAACGATAAGTAAAGTATTTGCATGAAAACGAGTACAAGTCTGATAAAGTGAAATCGTTCAAATAAAATTGGTGCGCGATTACAGATGAAGGATGTTACTGAACTAGGGTAATAAATACGTTAACTATGAATTAATAATCCTAAAATAGAACGAGCTATTTGTTTTGACTCGGTTGCCGTTTCATGAAAGATGCTCTAAGTGGTTATGGAAATCATTTCAGTTCGTTACATTACTCAGATTCCGGCATATTTCAAATTCAAAGCGACGCTTATACATCCAAAGACGCCGCTGATTGACATAATGTAGTCTGGCAAGTTTGAAGGAATATTATTGATCTATTTTAAGAAACGCTTTTGCAGATTCAAGTTAAAGCAAACCTTTAAAGTGCTTGCTTACACAAGAAATCTCGATCCTCAGTTTTGGTACGTCGCTTATTTGAAAAGTTATAAAGTTAATCCACAGATCAATACGTATGGACATTTATCAGAGTTTGGGAACCAAAGACCGGTTTCGATATTATCTATTTGCAGTTATTTGCCAAAGTATGGGAAAGTAGCATATTTTAATTCTGAATATACCAAAAAAAAAGAAACATATTTTTAAAAGTTTATTTGAAAAAAGAAACGACAAAAAAGTACAACCTCTGTTTCATAACAAGTGGGTCATTTGGGTTTTCTGTTCAACTTATTGGCAACCTAATAGTTTTTTACGTGTGTCAGGATTTGTTAAAATAGTTGATAGGTTAGCTTGTCACTGGCAGCAAGTAAACTTCAAATAATTAGATTGAAGTGTTCTAACACCCCAAATTTTAAAACGATGAGAAAACCGAATTTGATGAAAATCTGTAATGGCTCACAGAGGCACTTTCCTCGAAAACTGTCAATACATTATTCTTCAGAGAATTTAAAAATATACACTTTGACTATTTTTTATTCAACATCCCACTTCCTGTTTTTAGACCAACGGATTTTTCCAAGTCAATGATGGTTTAGAAGACATTCGTAAATCTTCAAAGTTCAAGACACTAGTGACTTACCTTGACGGTTTTTGCGGCTTCCTCCGGTGGTAGATCTGCGGCGGTGTCCATCTGTTGGTCGACCCATTCGCGCACCAGATCGCTGGCCTCTCGGTATTGCTTCCAAAGGTCGGCGGCGTGGTGGTATTTGGTACACAACTCCTTCAAAGTGGTGCAGGTGGTATCGTAGGCAGTGACTGCTTCCTCGACTGCCGCCTCAACTTTTTCAGCCACTTCTGGTGAGCAGCTATCCGAAAGAGGCTTGGCGGCCGCACGGCAGCTCGCTTATTAGATTTTCTCTAGATTGGAGATCGCCGGAAATGCTCTGAAAAAAAATAACGGACATTTTGTTAATATAGGGGGAATGGTCAACGCTAAGTTATCACGTATGTCGGATGAATTTGAACATGGGGAACGAGTTGTTTTGATTCTTAAAAATATTACATTGGTGACATTTTACATTGAAATATTTCAGCAAAACTTCTGTCAAAATGTGAAGTGACTGGGTATCGTTCAGTAGATTCTATGTTAAAAATGTCTCTGATAAAAACCAAATAAAAAATTCAAAGGAAAACGACACTGGTAGGTCAAACAGCAGGTTCAAAACAAGCAATCGCCAACTTGGGATAAAACAGATTTATGCGAGAAAAAAGAAAAACGAGAAGAAAAAGAAAAAATAAAACGAAGAGAAAAAAAGAAGAGGAAGATTTAGAGGAAGAGGAATAGGAACAGAAAAAAATGAGAAAGAGAGAAAGGAAGACGAAGAAGAGAAAAATAACAGGAAGAAGAGGAAGAAGAAGGGGAAGAAGAAAAAGAAGAAAAAAAGGAGGAATAGAAAAAAGAGGAAGAAAAAGGAAGAGGAGAGGAAGAGAAAGAGAAAGAGGAGAAAGCGAAAGAAGCAGAAGAGAAGGAAGAGAAAGAAGAAGAGGAAAAGGAAGGAGAAAAAAGGAAGAGGAAGAAGAAGAGGAGAAAGAAGAAGAAGAGGAAAAGAAAGACGAAGAAGAAAGGGAAAAGAAAGAAGAGGAAGATGAAGACAAACAAAGAATAGACAGAAAAAAAGAAGAAGATAAAGAAGAAGATGAAGATGAGGAATAAATGAAGAAGAAGTGGAAGAAGAAGAGAAGAAAGACAAAGAATAAGAGAAGGAAACGAAAGAAGCAGAAGAGGAGGAAGAGAAATAAGAAGAGGAGGAAGAGAAAGAAGAAGAGGAGGAGGAGAAAGAAGAAGAGAAAAAGGAAGGAAAAAGAGAAGAAGGAAGAAGAAAAAGGGGAAGGGGAATAAGAAAAAGAAGAGGAAAAGAAGGAAGAAGAAGAATAGGAAAAGAAAGGAGAAGAGAAAGATGAAGAAAAAGAAAAGGAAGAGACCGAAGAAAAAGAAGGTGAAGAAGAAGATGAAGATGAGGAATAAGATGAAGACAAAAAAAGAAAGAGACAGAAGAAAAAGAAGAAGATAAAGAAGAAGATGAAAATGAGGAATAAGATGAAGAAGAAGTGGAAGAAGAAGAAGAGGAGGAAGACAAAGAAGAAGAGGAGGAAAATAAAGAAGAGGAGGAAGAGAAAGAAGAAGAGGAAAAGAAAGAAGAAGAGGAAGATGAAGACAAAGAAAAGGAAGAGACAGAAGAAAAAGAAGATGAAGAATAAGATGAAGAAGAAGTGGAAGAAGAAGAAGAGGACAAAGACAAAGAATAAGAGGAGAAAAAGAAAGAAGCCAAAGAGGAGGAAGATAAATAAGAAGAGGAGGAAGAGAAAGAAGAAGAGGAGGACGAGAAAGAAGAAGAGAAAAAGGAAGAAAAAGAGAAGAATGAAGAAAAAAAGGGGGAAGGAGAATAAAAAAAGAAGAAGAGGAAAAGAAGGAAGAAGAAGAAGAGGAAAAGAAAGGAGAAGAGAAAGATAAAGAAAAGGAAGAGACAGAAGAAAAAGAAGATGAAGAAGAAGTGGAAGAAGAAGAGGAGAAAGACAAAGAAGAAGAGGAGGAAAAGAAAGAAGCAGAAAAGGAGGAAGAGAAATAAGAAGAGGAGGAAAGGTAAGAAGAAGAGAAATAGGAAGAAGAAAAGGGAGAAGGGGAAGAAGAAAAAGAAGAAAAGGAAAAGAAGAAAGAAGAAGAAGAGGAAAAGAAAGAAGGAGCGGAAGATGAAGAAAAAGAAAAGGAAGAGACAGAAGAAAAAGAAGAAAATGAAGAAGATGAGGAATAAGATGAAGAAGAAGTGGAAGAAGAAAAAGAAGAGGAGGAAGACAAAGAAGAAGAGGAGGAAAATAAAGAAGAAGAAGAGGAGGAAGAGAAAGAAGAAGAAGAGAAAGAGAAAGAGGAGAAAGAAGAGAAAGAAAAAGAGAAGGAAAGGAAGAAGAAGAAGAGAAGGAAAGAAGAAGAAGAAGAAAAAACGAAAGGGAAAGAAGGTGAAGAAAAAGGGGAAGAAGATGAAGAGAAAGAAAAAGAAAAAGAGGAAGAAGAAGAGGACTGGAAAGAAGGTAACGAAGAAGGAGTGGAAAAAGAGGAGGCAGGGGAAGATGAACAGAAAGAAAGGGAGACTAGAAGAAGATGAATAGTAAGAAAAAGAATACGAAAAAGAACAAGAAAAGAAAGATGATAAGGAAAATGCAGAAGAGGATAAAGAAGAAGAAGGGGAAAAAGAGAAAGAAGAAGAAGAGGACGGGAAAGAAGGTAAAGAAGAAGGAGAGGAAAAAGAAGAGGAAGGGTAAGATGAACAGAAAGAAAAAGAAGGAAAAAAAAGAAGAGAAGGATAAAGGGAAAGGGAAAGAGAAAGATCTTTCTCTTTCTCTATAACGACACTAGTAGGTCAAACAGCAGGTTCAAAACAAGCAATCATCGACTTGAGTGAAAACACAGATTTATATGAGAAAAAAGAAAAACCAGAAGAAGAAAAAAAAGAAGAGAAAGAGGAAGAGAAAAAATGAGAAAGAAAAAGAGAAGCAAGAAAAAGAAAAGAAGGAAGAAGAAGAAAATGAGAAGGAAGAGAAGAGAAGCTAACGCAGATGAAGAAGAGGAGGAGGAAGAAGAGGAAGGGAAAGAAGGTGAAGAAGAAGCGGAAGAAGAACAGAAAGAAAAAGAATAAGAAAAAGAAGAAAATAAAGAGGAAAAGGAAGAATAAAAGAGTAGGAAGAAGATGAAGAAAAAAAGGGAAAGAGGAGGACGGCAAAGAAGGTGAAGAAGCGGAAGACGAAAAGGAAGAGAAAGAAAAAGAAGAAAATAAAGGGGAAAAGGAAGAATAAGAAGAGGAGGAACAAGATCAAGAAAAAGAAGGGGAAGAAGACGAGGGGAAAGAAGGTAAAGAAGAAGAAGATAGGGAGGAAAAATAAGGTGGAAGGAGAAGATGAAGAGAAAAAAAGAAGGAGAAAAGAAAGAGGGAGATCAAAAAGATAAAGAAGAAGAAAAATACCAAGAAATTCTCGAAATTTTAACTTGAGAGTAAATACAGATTTATACAAGAAAAAAGAAGAAGAGAAAGAAGAGGAAGGGCAAGTTAAAGAGAAAGCAAAAGAGAAATTAGAATAGAAAGGAATGGAAAAAGAGACAAAGAGAAAGAGGGAGATGAAGAAAAGGAAGAAGAAAAAGAAGAAAATAAAGAATAAGAAGAGAAGGAAGCAGATGAAGAAAAAGAAGGGAAAGAAGATGAAGGGAAAGAAGGTAAAGTAGAAAAAAGGAAGAAGAAATAAGGGAAAGGGGAAGATAAAGAGAAAAAACAAGAGAAAAGGTCGATGGGAAAGATGAAGCGAAAGAGCAAGAGAAAAAGAGGACAAGAAGAGGAAAAGGAAGATCAAAAAGATGAAAAAGAAGAAAAATACCAAGAAATTCTCGAAATTTTGACTTGAGATTAAATACAGATTTATACAAAAAAAAAGAAGAAGAAGAGAAAGAAGAGGAAGGGTAAGGTAAAGAGAAAGTAAAAGAGGAATAAGAATAGGAAGAGATGAAAAAATAAATAATGAGAAAGATAAAGAGACAGAGAAAGAGTATGATGAAGAAGAAAAAGAAGAGAAAGAAAAAGAAGAAAATAAAGAGGAAAAGGAAGAATAAGAAGAGGAAGAAGATCAAGAAAAAGAAGTGGAAAAAGAGAAGAAGAAGGGAAAGAAGGTAAAGAAGAAGAAGAAGAAGGAGAGGAAGAATAATAGGAAGGGGAAAATGAAAAAAAAAAGAAGGAGAAAACGTGGAAAAGAAAGATAAAGCGGAAGAGAAAAAAAAACAATAAGAGAAAAAGAAAGAGGAAGATCAAAAAGATGAAGAAGAAGAAAAATACCAAGAAATTCTCGAAATTTTGGCTTGAGAGTAAATACAGATTTATACGAGAAAAAAGGAGAAAAGAAAGAAGAGCAAGGCAAGTTAAAGAGAAAGCAAAAGAGGAAGAAGAATAGGAAGAGATGGAGAAAGATAAAGAGAAAGATAAAGGGACAGAGAAAGAGGGAGAGGAAGAAGAGGAAGAAGAAAAAATGAAGATCAAGAAGAAGAGAAATACTAGGAAAAATTTCGAATTTGGATTTTTTCCAAATTTTCACCAATTTTTAAAATTTTGGACATTTTCTTAAAATTTCCATGTTTCCTGAAAATTTCGTTCTTTTATCATCAACATTTTGATTTTGTTTTAGTTTTTTCAAAATTCCGACCTTGTTTCAATATTTCGACTATTTTTAAAAATTTCAGTATCTTTTTAAAATTTTAAGTTTTTTTCGAATCTTCGAATTTTGTAAATTCAGTTTTCTGAAAATTTCAAACTTTTATCATCAAAACTTTGACTTTGATTCAAAGTTTTGATTATTTTTATTTAAATTTCGACTTTTTCAGTTGTTCAGTTTTTTTCGAATCTTAGAATTTTGCAAATTCATCTTTTCACCATCAAAATTTTAACTTTAATTCGTAACCTTTTATTATTTTTCAATCTTGCTTCAAAATTTCGACTTTTTTGAAAATTTCAACATTTTTTCAAATTTTTGAGTTTTTTTTCGAATCTTGAAATTTTGCAAATTCAACGTTTTCTGAAAATTTCGAATTTTTATCACCAAAATTTGAACTTTTTTTTTAAATTTCATACTTCCCATCAAAATTTTAACTTTGTCTCGAATCTTCCTAATTTGAAAATTCGACTTTTTCAAAGATTCGCCTTTTCCTGAAAATTTCGATAATTTTTGAAGAATCTGACGTTTCATTTTAGAGCTGGTATTTAAAAATGGAGTATTTTCCAAATTTTTAAGCTGAAAAGATTCACAAAAAGTCGATTTTTAGAATAATTTTTGAGTTTAAAATCCAAACATGGAATTTTCAAAAAAGCACAAATTTCGAATAAAAATTTTAAGTAATTTTTGATATTAAATTTCGAAAAAAAAGAAGGTTTAAACATTTTTGTAGTTCACGAATTACCAGGTCCTGGGGCCTTTTTGCCCCCTTGCCTCTATCGAGGGGCCTGCTTCAGTTGAAATTTTGAGTTTAAAATCGAAAATTCCTTAAAACTCTCAAATTCAAGATCAACTTTTAAACATAAACATTGCAAGAAAAACGCAAACATTTCAAAGAAGCTAAAAAATTTAAAAAAAAATTAAACCACTTTCAGCTGAAAGTTTTTAAAATTAAAAATTTAATGTATCAACTTTTAAAAAAAAATCATCCAATTTCAAGAAAAACGTATACATTTCAGATACAGTGAACATTAAAAAAAATGAAGTTTAAAGGATCAATAAAATTAAAACTTCGAGAAAAACGCAAACCGAAAATTTCAAATAAAATCTAAACAAATTTCAGTTAAAAGTTTGAGTTTAAAGTCGAAAATTTTATTTCAGAGTTAGGGGAAACTTCAACGTTTAAACGAAAAATTTCGAGAAGACGCACAATATCGGAGAAATTGAAAATTTTAGAAAAAGGGAAAATAAAAAAAAAACAATTAAAAGAGGTATCCTTTTTGAAATGGACAGTTTCGGTTTAAAAACCGAAAATTTGAAATACCTCTTATGGTGCAAAATCTATTTTTTAACTTTAAATTTTGAAAATAATGTAAGCATTCCAGAAATGGAAATCGAAAATTAAAAAAAAACAAAATTTTAAAAGAACAATAAAAAGAGATATCCAATTTGAAGCTGAAAGTTTCAGTTTAAAAACCGAAAAGTTGAAGTACCAAATTTTATGGAAAAAAATCTACTTTTTAACTTCAAATTTCGAGAATAACGTAAACATTCCAGAAACGGAAATTTCAGAAAAAAAATGTAAACGAAATTTTGGCGAGATTTCAAATTTTGCCCAAAAGGATTTTTTTTTAGGGTTTTCGATTTCAATTTAGAATTTCGATTCTTATTTCATTTGGTCAACATTTCGATTTTGTTTAGTAATTAGACAATGACAAACTAAGCTAACCTGAACTAAGCTGAACTCATACTGAACTTGAATTGATAAGTTAAAGTTAGTCAGAATTAACAGGAATAAAATTTCTCGGAAAAAAACACCCCAGGAAAAAATTGAAAACTTCAAGATTTTTTAGAAATTTTGGGTGTTTCCTTGGCTAAATATTTGACCTTTATTTAAAAATTTGTAAATAAATTTAAAAATTTTTAAACACATTTAAGGATTTATCAGCTCTTTACAAATAATAAATATTTTTCTTTTAGTATGAATGAAAGATAAATGTACGCAAACAAATACACAATGTTGAAACAGACGTGCATAATTTCCTTTAGTAAATATTTAGTAATTGTCATTGTTGCATTTTACAGACGTAAAGATGAATGAAATTCCTGATAGAAATAAAAAGTGAAATTTGGAATAGAATTCTGCTTACTATAAAGCGTAAAATTTCCCAAATCATCGAAAAAATCCATCATTCTTCTTCCAAAAATTTCATCCTTAAACAATTTATATTTTTGCACACACTTCTAATGTAAATAACACACTAAAGTTTAATTTGCTCTCGTTAAACTAAAAAGTCTAATATCACGATCTCCAAGATTACCCAATTTTTAAAAATTCACAACAACAAAACCATTACATAAGAAAATACCAAATATTACAACTTTTTGTTTAATTTACGATAACATTTACGATCCCCTGATTTATAATCCTATTTACCTCGTATTTCCTTCACGTTCCAAAAACTCGTACTAATTTATCCAACAAACCGATTTTCAAGTGTTCATTTAATCGTTACAATGTTGATTATTTAAATTATTCGCATTCCACAGTATTGGCGCGTACTCTATTTGGGACTGTTAATGTTAATGAATTAGCACAACAACGCACGATTTCGGCGATTAGGTGATTAATGATTCTTGGCACACGAACCTTTCGGCGCGATACTCAAATGCTAACTATAACTTGTGATGCGAGCGCTGCCGGAGACCGCAATTTGGAATTTAATCGTTTGTTATCGGCAAAACTTGCGATTCCTGTTTAAGGAAATTTATCCGGAAAAAACGAAAGATAAGAGACAATGTTTAAATACTAGAACGACCGCATGCATGATCGTTGTAAAGTTTCAGTGACCTTAATATTAAACTTTTTTTCAACGAGAACATTTAAATAACGTTATTCAAATGGAATTAGAAATAGATCGTTAAAATGTTGTGTATTATTTTTGTAAACAGACTTTCCGGACTTTCTAGCGTTATCTTGTAAACAAGTTCTAAATCGCTTTATTTGTTGTATGACACAGAGGCAACCTCTTAGTTCAGGGGTCGGCAAACTTTTAAGCCAAAAGAGCCAACCGCAATAAAAATATTGGTTCCCTGAATTTCAAAGAGCCACAAATTTTTATTTCTGATTTTACATTTTATTTCAAAATTAAATCGGATAAACCAGACAAAATATGGGATAGGGATAGACCCCTTTAACTCATGTAGTCAAAAGAAAACATATTCAGCCCAAAAGACCTTTTAATTCTCAAAATTTAGCGTTTTATTTCAAAATTTGCCTTTTTCTCGAAAATTCGCCTTTTTTAACTTTTCTCTATATTCGTATTTTTTTTTTAACTATGTATTTTGTTCCTAAAAATAGACTTTTTTCCCTTAAATCTTCCTTTCTTCTTAAAACTCGACAATCTGTGAAATGTTTACTTTTTTCTAATTTGACTCAATGGAAGATTCGATTTGTTTCTCAAAAATTCATCTTGTGTCGATTTCTTTTAATAAAAAAGGTAAAAATTTGAAGTAATAATTTGGGGATGTTAAATAAAATAGTTTTTGAAGATTTCGACCTTTTTTTCAAAGTTTTTTTATCGAAATTTAAATCTATTCTTAAATTTGACTTTTTTTCCAAAATTATATTTTTTTGACTTTGTTCTAAATTGCGACTTATTTCTCGAAATTTCTATATTTTTTAAATTACGTTTCTTTTCCAAATTTCACCATTTCCCGCAAATATTGACTTTTACTGAACATTCAAACTTTTATTTATTTTTTGGAAATTTCAACCTAATTTCGAGCAAAATTCGGTGTTTCTCGAAATTTCAACTTTTAACTGAAAATTCGTCATTTTATTATGTTTGTGCCAGCTGCGATTTTATCTAGAAAATTCATCCATTTTCAGAATGTTTGACTTTATCTAAAAATTTGAAAGTTTTTTTAAATTTGGACTTTCTCCGGGAAAGTTTGACCTCTTTTTAAAGTTCAACAGTTTTCACGGAAATGGAAGTTTCATCGACATTTCTTTTTATTTAGAAATTATTTTACCAATTTTCTAAAAATTCGAATTTTTCTGAAAACTTGAAGCTTTCTTTTTATTCGCCTTGTTCTCGAAATTTCAAATTTATTCTCAACATTTAACTTTCTCTGAAAAATTGCGAATTATTTATCTTCTTCTTCTTGAAAAATTTAATTTTTTGTGAAAATTTCGAATTTTGTTGAAAATTTAAAATTTTTTCAAAATTTCATTTTTTTTTGAAAACTTGGATCTTTTTAAAAAAAATTGATGAAAATTTCGACTTTATTCGCTCTTTTGACTTTTTTTAAAATCTTGACTATTTTTAGAAATCGGACATATTCCGATTTTTTCTTTTAAATATTAGATTTTTTATTCAAATTTGTATTATTTTGTGAAAATTTCGATTTCTTTCTGACGGATTCAGCTATTTTTGAAAATATTAATACATTTGAAAAATCTTGGTGTTTCTGAAAATTTCTACATTTTTTGAAAATGTGGACTCTCTCCCCCCTCTCTCTTTCTCTCTCTATCTCTTGCTTTCTCTTTCCTTCTCTCTCTACCTCTCTCGCTTGCTTTTCTTCTTCTCCCTCTCTCTTTTTCTTTCTCGCTTTTCCCCCTGTCTCTCCCTGCCCCCTTGGCTCTTTCTCGCGACATTTTCAGTAGAAAACAGAAATGTCAAAAAAACTCAAAATTTTTAAAAACATTTGAAAATTCAACGAAATTTCGTAAGAACAAAATAACTGGGATAGGGATCCAATCTTTCAAAATAAATCAGAAAAAATCGACTTACCTCTAACCGTTCAGTCGCCTTTCTGAGCCTCTCATAGTCGACAGTCCCCTGGACGGTGACAAGTTCCATCATGAAGTCCGCCTCCTGCACGCTCTGCTGCACCATCTCCAGTTGACGCTCGAAGCGCTGCCACAAAGTCAATCGGCTTCGCAACAACGCCAACAGCTGCCCGCACCTCTTCTCCAAAGCCGTATGGTCGTCCTGAAGCTGCGATATGTCACGTTCCACCTTAACAGGCGAAACCGTCACCCGAAGTCTCATCGGAAGCGTGTGTAAGAGCTGCCTCAACCCCATGACATCTTGCCAGATGGTCACCAATTCTTCACCGATTTCGTAGCATTCGCTGACGGCTTTTTCGACCGCGTCACTCCCTTGTCGTTCGGCGCTCTCGCATTGGTCCAGGTCTTTGCCCAAATCCGTGTGCTTTCTTCTTATCTTGTCGATGCCCTTCTGGATGGATTGGAGACGGTCCTGTAGGAGGAAGCTGCCTTCGACTTCTTCGTTTATCAATACTTCGATTCGCCTGGAGAGGGCGATGAGGCTACCAACTCTATCAGACTCATCGGCGGAGAGCAAACCCAATCGGCCGAGCTCATTTTGGATACTCTCCAGTCTGGTGTACATAATTTGTAGTCGTTCAGTGTACAGAGTTAACTCTTCCTCGGTTTTGATGATGCCCTGCATGTGGTCCAATTCTGATTTCAATTCGAACAACTCTTGCTCTAGGAGTAAGAGTTTTTCGTTTATGGGGACATCGGGGGCGGAAATCGTCTCCATTAGGGCCGCTTGCATGTCGGAGATCTTTTTGGAGGTTTTCTTCCACTGATCTTGGAGCTCAGAATGGAATTTCCTTTGAACCATTTCGTCGGATATTGGGACAACCTGGAGCGCCTTCTCGAAGTTGTTGGTGGCGTTCTGTCGGACGCTGTTATGCAGCTCGTGTTGGGCCTTTAGTTCCTTTAAGGGAGATTTCCATTAATGGGTGCTTGTAAACAGATTTAGTAACTCATCACATCTTGGTCATTGTCGCATTTATAAATTTTATTTTTTTGAATGCGTTGTTCTTAAATATGCAACCGTAATTAGTTGCCAAATGTGCAACCGTAATTAGTTGCCAAATGTGCAACCGTAATTAGTTGCCAAATGTGCAATTATAATTAGTTGCATTTTTCTCCAAAGAGAATCTTCTTGGTTTATAGGTTGAATCCGCGTTAAGTTAGGGTGTGGCTTATTAATGTTTCCTCGCTGATAGTGTCTCTCAAGCTGACACTAAATTGTTCGGTGTTAACCCTAAAGATGTCTTTGGTATCGATGAGCAAATCTGCCTAATTTGACGAAGGTTCAACTTAAAAACCAAGAACATTCTCAATCTTCGACCATTTAACTTTAGTATTATTTATTGGCCACAACTACAAAACATTTTGATTCAAGGGTTTCCAATATAGTTACTTTTGATAAAATGGCGCAAAAAGTAAAAATACAAAATAATTTAAAGTTGCGGTTTTCGTAATACGTTAACAAAAGTTTATCTGGCAAAGTACTTGTTTAACAATCAGATGAATACATTCGGTGGAATTAATTAAGCGAACTGTTTACTTATCTAATTTTGATTGTTTAACATACACTCCTACTTATTTTTACTTCCTTTGTTTAGATAACTACTCAAGAGAAGTCAAATCGGTTATATAACCGTCTCTTCAGAAGTTGAAGGTTTCTTGGAACCAAACAAGGTTGACTAGGAGGACGCGATTCCATCAATTTAATTTAGCTTTTTCTGAATATGCACAAGATGTGACCAAATATGAATGATTAATAAACTTACCCAAAATCTTCTAATATGCGTCCGCTGCGCTGAGGGCACCTCAATCTTCTGCAGCTCCTCCTCAGCATCCTTCAACCAATACTCCAACTTATCACCCAGCTTATTATAATTGGTCCACATATCCCTAAAGGTGACCAACCTTCTGCAAATTGTTCTGGACGTCATCCTGTAGCCTATGAATGATCTCCAAAGACTCCACATAAGCTTGCTCCAAACCGCAACAAACAACAAGATCTTGAAGTTTCAAAACGATACCATGAAGATGCATCAAAGTGGCATCGTGATACGCAATATCCAAAGAAAGCGACTGGTGCAAATCGATGTACCTATCGTAATCCGAAGAGGTAACATTGGTCAAATCCGGGATGCGTTGCTGAGCCACTTGCAGCCATCTCATCTCGTCGCGCATACCTTGCTCGAGAACGGTCCATTTGGAGGCCGCGAGCGACATCTGTTGGAATCTCCCCGTGGATTTATCCAAAATGACTTTGGCTTTGTCGTAGAGGTTTTTGTGGAGTTCGGAGTGTTGGGCGCGAGTTTCGGAATCTAGGTTTTCTTCTAGAGATTCCAAAATTGCTCGACAGTGGCTCAAATTGACGAAAAATTTCCTGTGGTTTTGCATTTCGTCCTCTAGGTGCTCCAAGCTGCGAACGGTTATCGGGCTTTCGACGAGAGCTTCGGCGATGTCGACTATCTGGCTGAATTCCTTGAGGGTTTGGACGTATTCGTCGGCTAACGTTAGCAGCTGTAGCGCCTTTTCTCTCTCTATGGAGATGTGTTGTTCCAGTTGTTTGGTTTGGTCGTGGTTCGAGTAGATTTCCTTGGGGATTTCCCTAGTTGGGAAATCACGCATAAGCGCTTTGGCGGTCGCTATCAAATGGACTGCTTTCAACATGTGGCACCTGTTAGCGTTTTCCAACTTATCCAGTTCGTTCAATTTCGTTTGTGGAGCGGCATCCGAATCTTTCAAAGCATTCAACTCTTGCCTAACGTCGTCTATAAGGCGCGAAACATTGGCCAAACCATTAACGAATTCGTCCCAACGTTTTAAGTCCCCGAACTGCCAGTTGCTCATTCTCTTCGGTAACATCCTCAATGATTTTGACTTGTTGCTGTAGGGAATCGATGTAACCTTTCATTCGCTGTCTTTCTTCAGGGTTATAAATGTCCCCGGTTTTGCTAATCGCATTCTTGCAGTGTTTCCACCTTTTGCTCGATGTTTGCAACTTCTTCTTTCAAGTTGTTAAATTCTTGGACTCGCTCTTTGGATGGTCCTTCGGCGGTCTGTTGCCGATTTAGGTATATTCGATATTCGATGGTTTCTAACCAAGTGGTTATGGTTTCCACAGTTGTTATGATTGATTCTTGTATCACTTGAAGATCTCTATTTTCGACGGCTTCCTGCAAGACAGCCAATTGCTGCTCAATTGTATCATTTCTTTGTTCGAAGGATTCATCGGTGATGATTTCGTTCAGAGTTGCCAGATACAAAACGTCGGAAAGGTGAGTGGTCTTTTTAGCATTTTGCAGATTCTTTGCTCTTTCGAGGGCTTGAGTCCGGGACCATTTGATGCGAAGGTCTTGGATGGTACCCGGTTTCCCCTTTTCGTTTTCGCTCGATTGCATCGCAGGTTGCCACTGCGGTGTGGAATAATCGGGGGGAGTTAACGGGTGTTCGTCGCTAGCCGGCGTTAGCGGGGTATCCGCTGCTGCAGGTGACGACTCAATCTCCTCGATAGTTACCGAGGAAACGTGCTTTCTCTTCGGTTTGGTCTTCGGCGAGGACACTTTGTATTTTTGCTCTATCGTTGAATCAGCACCTAATGACTTCGCCTCATCAGATTTTGATTCTACAACTTTTTTGACTTCAATTGGGACGTCGTTAACAGTCTCGGTTATAATCGTTTCCACTGTAAACTCCTCTGGTGTTTTCTCCGCTTTAGTACCCGCAAGTGGAATTGCCGATTCCGACGAGCTAGTACTAGCATCGCCTTCAATTGTTACAGTGACTTGCACCGACACCTTATCGTCGTCCGCGGTTTTCTCTTTCTGATTATCTTTCAATTTCTTAACTTTGTCCTCATCCAAATCCGTCACAACCGTGGACACTACCAAATCCTGCTTCTCCAATTCGGGCGATGATTTGGCGGCTTCAGAATAGGAGCCTGGTGTTGAAACGTCGGCGCCCTCCCGTCTCTGGAATTGCGACAAAAGATCCTTTTCTGGTATACCCGGCGCCGCTTTGCCATCTGCTGGTTTCTTCGATTTTTTGCCCCGCTTCTTCTTTCCTGGTTTATCTGAATGTTGCTCCATGTCGATAAATTGCTGAGTTGCTGTCTTACTGTCGGATGGTCCTCTAGAATCTACTACATCAGCTGGACTTGGTTTGACCTGAATTGGCTCATCCGCTTTAGCGTCTCTGACCAATTTACCATCGATGGAAATCTTCACATCAAATTCGTTCTCGGATGACTCCTGAGGTGTTAGGGTTCTTTCGTCGCGTTCGTCGCTTTGTAGCGAACTAAATGCGTCACTTTCCGTTTGTGGCCCAACTTCTTTGACAGGTTCCCTGATGCTCGAATCAGTTGTAGTTGAGCTATCAGGAGGTAGCGTGACAGTGGCTTGAACGACAACTTCGTATTGGTCGGAGAGACTTGATGGTGGCGTCAGCTCCGTTATACTTGGAATTGCCACACGTGGTTCATCTTCAGCTGGTGGCGCGGATGGGATCGGAGATGTTTGAGCCGAATGCTCCACTGGCGTAACTTGCGCTTGTGAGGCGCTTTCAACCGTTGTCGCCACTGCTTTAGAAACTGGGGATGCCTGGGATAATTCATCTTTCGTAGGCTCTGGAGACGTCTGCGCTGAATGGTCGCTAGCAACTGGTTGAATCTGTGCTGATTGGTCGCTCGAAGTCGGTTCAATCTGCGTTGAATAATCGCTTGCAATTGGTTGGATCTGTGCCGAAACTTCCACGGTTTCAGCTGGTGGTGGCTCAGGACTAGTTTGGGCTGAATGCTCCTCAGGTGTAACTTTGGCTTCTGAAGCAACGGACTCCATGGAATATGGCGGGGAAGTCTGTGCTGTACCCTCCTGACTTTCAACAACTAGAGTCTGCATTGCGGACTCGCTTCTTAAAGGTTCTTTTTCCAGAGAAGTTTGAGCTTCTTCCTCCGCTAAAATCACGTTCTCTGGGGTTAATGTTTGCATATGGGTATCCACGACTTCTGCTTTAATTTTCTCAGGTTCTGGAGAAGTCTGAGTTAGAATCTCCGCGGTTGTCAATTCAACTTGACTCGACGCTTCCCCAACTTCTGGTTTAATCACTTCGGGATATTCCTCAGTAGTTTGTATGGCTAATTCAACCGTTTCGGCTGCCATTTCGGGGGATGTTTGCGCGGAAGCTTGAGCTTCTTGTTTCTCAGATTCGATCAACTGTGTCGAGATTTGACTCAAATCGGGGGATGTCTGCATGGTACTCTCTTGGGTCAGAACTGTTTCAATAACAGGGACGGATGTCACTAATTTAACTGTGATGTCTTTAGGTGACTCGCTTTCTCTGGATATTACTTCCTCTTCAACTACTTTTACGCTACTTTCCTCGGAAGGCGTAGGCAGAGTACGATACGATTCAGTTGGTGATACCTCTTCGGTTTTCGCTTCAACGATCGGCTCGGATTCGATTTCGGGTTCACTGGGGGATTCCACCGTTTCACCTTTCTTCTTCTTGCCGCGTTTTTTAATTTTCTTGGGTTCTGCTATCTTGGCGGGTTCATCTGAATCGGCCACCGGAGTTGATTCATAGACGGATATCGGTACGTGGGATTCTTCGGATTCTTTTACTTTGATTTTCTGCTTTCGCTTCTTCTTGCGCTTTTTCTTCTTATCTTGACCTTCGTCAACCAAACTATCGTCGACAGTCGTTTTGTCCGCTTCGTAACCTTTGCTTCTTTCATCGTCTTCTTCGGATTCCGTCAGGGGTTGTTGCTCGAATGTTTCCATTGTCGGTTTAGGGGTTTCCTCCGATTCTTGGGATTCTTCCGGTAGTATGATTTCGGTTGATTCTGCTAGGGAAGTTTCAGCGGAGATTTCTTCTATTAGGGGTTCTTCGATTGGACTCTCTTTATGTTTCTTTTTCTTTTTACTGCTTCTACCCTCGTGCTCTAAATCGATAGGGAGCATCGGTTCTACGTACTCGGCGGTAGTAGCAACACCTTCGGCTGGTGCAATGGTTTCTATTTTGTGAACGGTTACAGATGGTAAGGTAAATTTAATATCTTTTTGGGCTTCCGCCCCCTGATCTGTTTTAAGATCGAATGATATCTTGGGGCCTTGGATTCTTGGGTCTGACGGTTTCTCTTGTAGAGACAGGGAAATTTCTACGTCTGGCAGTGGTTGGGTAACCTTTTGGGATTCTGGCTCAAGAGCAGGTTGTTTTTCTACGGCAGGAATTGCAGTGTGGGAGGTTTGTAGTTTTTCCAGATATTTCGCATCATCTGGTCGTGGTTGGCTTTCTTGAATTTGTCCTTTAACGGGTTTCTCTGCTACAAACACTTCAGTATGTGTGGTTTCCAATGTTTCTAGATTTTCTAAGCCCAATGGTTTATCGTGTTGAGGCAAAAACGTTTTCACATCCGGCTTGAATTGTTCGATTTGTTGTGATGGTTCCTCAAGAGCGGGTTTGTCTTCTTTAATAAATTGAGCGCTTTTATCTTCTTTAATGGGTTTGTCTGCTGCAACCACTTCTGTATGTATAGTTACAAGTTGTTCTATATTCTCTTTGTCCAATGGTGTGTCGGGTATCGATTGGGCAATTTGTTGGGATGGTTCTACAAAAGCTGGTTTGTCTTCTATTAGAGTAATTTCAGTTTGAGCAATTTCCAGCTTTTTCTCGTCAGGTTTGCTTTCTTGAGACAAAACCAACTCTGGTATTGCTTGCGTAACCGGTGAAGATGGTTTCTCGAATGCTGGTTGTTCTACTTTTACACCATGAACAACTTCAAGTTCTTCTAAATCACCTTTACTTGGTGGTTCTTCCTGGAATACTGAAACGTTTATTGTAGATTGCGTCAACCGTTGGGATGGTAGTTCTTCTGCTGCAGTAGTAACTTCAGTAGGAGCAATTTTCTTGCCAAACTTTTCCCCATCTGGTGTTTTCTCCCGAGACAGAAACATTTCAACGTTTTGCACAGATTGCGTCAGCTGTTGGGATGGTAGCATAAGAGAAGGATATTCTACAGAGGTAACTTCAACATGAGTAGTTTCCACTTTTTCTGGATGAGCAATTTCCGTTTTCTCAAAACTTTCCCCATCTGGTGATTTTTCGCGAGTCAGGAAAATTTCTGATTGGGAAATTTCTTGGGATGAACGCTCAAGAGTTGGCTGTTCTATTGGTGCCCCTTCAACTTGAGAAACTTTAGGTATTTCCATATTGTCTCCTTCTGATGGTTTCTCTCGAGACAAGGAAATTTCTACGTTTGGCACGGATTGCGCCACCTGTTGCGATGATATCTCAAGGGAGGGTTGCTGTTCTAATGCGGCCACTTCAGTATGAGATATTTGCACAAGGTTTTTCCCGTCTGACGGTTTTTGTTGTAGTGACAGGGAAATTTCCACGTTTGGTACTGGTTGCGATGGTAGTCCAATAGAAGGTTGTTCTACAGAGATAACTTCGACATGAGTAGTTTCCAATTTTTCTGGACTTTCACCACCTGGTGATTTCTCTTGAAGAATTTCCGGCACCGATTGCATAACTTGGGATGGAACCCCAGAAGATTGCTGTTCTACTGCAGTAGCTCCATGAGAAACTGCTGACATTTCCAATTTTTCCCCACCAGGAGATCTTTCCTGAAGTGAAAGGGAAATTTCAATCCTTTGGTACTGACTGCACCACCGTTTGCGATGTTTGGAATTGTGCCTCAGCTGATGCTTGAGGTGGTTTCTCCTCTGAAGGAACTCCTTGCTGTTCTACTGTAGTAGCTCCAGAATGAGTAATTTCTGATCTTTCCGAATGTTTCCCACCAGGCGTATCTTCCTGAAGTGATAGGGAAATTTCGATGTCTGGTACTGATTGCATAACCGCTGGGGATGGTTGGGATGGTGTCTCAGTTGATGCTTGAGGTGGTTTTTCTATTGAAGGAACTCCACCATGACTTATTATTACTACTTCCTTGTTTGCCGATTTTTCTTGAAGCGATAGGGAAATTTCTACTGGAACAGATTGCTCAACCAATTGGGATGGTGGCTTAGTAATCGGTTCTACGGAAGCAGCATGAGCGGTTTCTAGTTTTTCCAAACTTTCCGCATCATCAGGTGGTGAGGGGCTTTGGCTTCTGGGCGTCCCGGCCTTTTTGGGTTTTGAGAAGCTGCGTTTCTTTTTACTTTTGTCCTTTGGAACCGATGTTTCTAATTGTTTGGTCTCTTTAGTTTCTTGAATTACTGGGTGTTCCAGTTGAGATTCCACTGCGATGAACTCTTTGGTCAAGGATGTTAAACTTGGTTCAGGCTTTAATTGCATCTCTGGTTTGATTTCAGTTGGTTGAATTGCATCTATTTGGGAAACAACTACTTCTTTACTTTGGGTTGATGGTACTTGGTGATATATCATCTAGGTGTTATATCGACATCTTTAGGCGTTTCTGGTAGAACCTGATCGATGTCAACAGATGCTTTATGTTTGGATTTCTTTTTCTTCTTTCTTTTCTATGATGGTGGAACCTGTTGTCGGAGAACGCTGGTGGCAGAGGAGTTATTGTCGCCAGATGGAGTAGTTTGTGGCGATGTTCTGTCCACTGGTGCAACTGATGTCGCCGAAGTAGCTACTATTTCTTCGGAAGAAATCTTTTTCAGTTCCACATCACTTGGAGGAACTGGAGTAGCACCAGTCTCACTCTGCTGCTCAAGTACGACAGGGAATTCGGTTTCTTTGATCTCAATTTCAATAGGAGGGCTCCTCGTGTGAGCTGAAGATACAGAACTATCATCAGTTACTTCGGCAGTGCTTTTCTTAACTTTGTCTTTTTTCTTTCGCTTTGTCTTTTCTGGTGCAGCATCAGGTTTACTAGGTTTAATACTGGTGTCATCAGATTGATGAAGCTCAACAGTTGGACTACCCTCTAAGAGTTTACCAGGCACTATTTCAACAGGTCCAGCACTAGTTCTAGAATCGGAAATTTCGTGTGGTTCCGTGAATTCTACTGTCTTATTAGCTTCAGCTGATTCTACAGATTCAACTGGTTTACCATGCTCAATTTTGTTATCTACGGGAATAAATGCCAGTTTCTCGCTTTCTAAAAACTCGGTCATCATGCTACTCATTTGGTGTTTTGCTGTGGTGGATTGGTGTCAGCGGTGCGGCAGATGTAAGAGGTGCAGTTTGCTCAAGGAACATACCTCTCATCTGCTTCAGGCTTCTCTTTGGGGGGTATCACTTCGGTGGTTACAACAGGTTTCCCATCAGCACCTATGGTAGGTGGTCGTAACAGTTTGGCTGACCGTCACCTTCGGTTCACTTTCGGGCGGAAGAGTCTCTCCAAATTGACTTTCCTCGACAACTTTTCCCATCTTCAGTTCGCACCACGTTTATACTGACACGAGGAATTCCTTCCTCTGTTAATTTCGACTTCTTCAGGTTCTTCTACAACTTCCTCAGTTACTTGCTCTTTACCATCGACGATGACAATCCTCCTAATGATGCGTCTCGTTTTCCTGATTATCTTTCTTCTAACTTGTTGTACCACAGGCTCTGACGCTGGAACTAGGAGGTGTGGATTTCGTGCCCTTCGGTGACTTGCGTCGGATCCACTGGTAATAGTTTATTCTCGTGATCGACAAACGCGATATCTCCCTGGTGGAGTTTTATGCCTTCCACTTCGACCTCCGGCTGGTCGTGTACCCTCTACCACAGTTATAGTGAACCTCGGGTTCCGATTGGAAAGTGTTGCACGTCGACAATGGCCCCATCAACGCCCGAGACCACTGTGCCACCATATTGTTTGTTTGTCAAAGTTTCCCTCCTTCCATCGCCAGCCGCGAGGACGGTGCTGCTCTGCTGACCTTGGAGCATTACCTGTGAAAACGATTGACTAACAGGGACGTCATTTTCCGTCAATGTGCTCATAGATGTAAGCTGCTGCTGCCTCGTCGTCTGCTGATGGCGCACAACTGTCCGCTTCATCTTCTTAACTATAATACGCTTGGTGCCATCTGGATCCACGATAACCTCAGTTGTTGTTTCATCAGGTTCCACGAAAACGGTTTCGAATGGCTGATTTGGTTTAACATTGCTGATACTAATCTCGGTTGATCCAGCTTCATCTTCGGGCTTCTTCCGGTAGTCTGCCTCCACCAGAATATCATCTGGTTCTTGGACTATGGGTTGTGATGATTTTGTCGCGATTTGAATCGTTTCTTCACCACCTTTGGTCTTCTTGGAAATCGTTATTTTTTCCTTTGGAGGCGCAACCTCCGCTTCACTGGATGACATTTGATGTTTGGATTTGTACGTCTATGGGTTCATTGTAAGTTGTACTGAAGTCTTTGCGAGTAGGTTCCTCGCTGAGGCTTTGGCCGGTTTGCGTTTCGATGTGAACGCTCTTGATTTCAACTGGGGTTCCCCCGGGTGCTTTCACTTCTGTATGGATGGGAAGTTCCTCGATTGGCATAGAACTCGAATCCAGCGTATTTTCGAGGGATTCCTGGTGGCGTTTGTTGGCGTCTTTCCCTGACTTCTACCAGGAAGTATTTTTCAAGTTTTCGAATTCTTGTAATCAGTAATGATTTTTTGTTCAGTAAAGATGAGTAGCAAATGTCTCTAGTTGGGTGGAAAGTGTGTCGGCCAACTCCTTTCAAATCGGGGTAAGTTTTTAAATTCGTCGCAAAGCTTTAGGCAAGATTGTTGCAGCTTGCGCTCCTTCTCGACCAATTCTTTGTTTAGTTTATCGTGATCTGTTATCGTCGATTGAATTTGCGATTCCGTGTCGTTTTGTTGTGGGGTATTTAAGGAGATTCGAACTGTTTGAAGCCAAGTTTCTATTTCGGTGAGTAAGGTGAGGTACTCGTCGAGTTCTTGCTTCTTTCTCGTCCTATTTTCTTGCACTCTCTGGAACAGAAATAAGCGAGTTTGAAATTGCGGCTGTTACGTAAGCTGTTATTTATACGATTGGGTTTAAGTTCGTATGCAGCGAAAGTTAAAACTAATTTTCCTCTATTAGTGGTTTGATGTTTGTCATGATGAGTGTGGGCAAGTGCCATTCAAAATCGATTGGAGACCAAGTGATTCCTTTGGTTCAAAATTACAAGCCGAAAAAGGTGAACCAGGAAAATAAGAAGATACATTTCTTACAATCAAGTTTTGTTAGATTGCTGCTTTAATAAATCAAATTTACTTTCAATTTTCCATCTTAAAAGAATTTCAATTTTGGGCACCATACTCCCAGTAAGGCAGCTCATTTAAGGATATAAAAATATTTATGATGGAAGAAGAATTTTATTTCTGGCTAATCAGCTATAAACATTTGGGGAATATGGTGAATATTTGCAAACGAATGCGAAATGCATTAACGTAAACGGTTGGCGATAAGATCCATATTCAGTAATTTTCAAGGAAACAATAAGCTAAAAATGTCTGTATTTACTCATTTGCTGACTAAATGCTGCATCTTATCAAGGTTCATTTGTTAATTATTGATTTGATTGTTCATTGCAAAAAAAGACTGTGCTAAACATTGTAAAAATGAGGTCATACACGACGAGATAACGAACAGACTATAAATAGCACGGATTTCAGGACGAATTTTGTAAAACAATAAACTAAAAAAGTCCTTCATGATTTTATCTCGTTTTCAAGCCCAAAGCGATTGAGCAATAACATAAACAAACACAAAGCTTCTTAGCTTTTGGTGGCTGAAAATGGTGCTCTCTAACAAACTAAAAAAAATTAGTGGGCTATCCCACTTTAAATCAGTCAAAGTTACAATCCAAAGACTTGGGAATTGTTCGAAAATTCTTCAGTTGCAGGTTCTGTTGATGTTACGGGTAGTGGAACTTACCGTTATGACTATTCTTCCGTTTTCAGCCTGGGACAAAAGGGTGGCTATCCTCGTCCTTATGCCGGCCAGATGGGCTGCTAATTCTTGGGTGTCGTAATCGGAATCCAATCGTAAAACTAATCCCTCTAATCGTATGGCTTCGGCCGAGTGTTTTTTGAGATCACTCGTTATTTCCTGCAAGTATTTTTAATATAAACAACGAAATTCATAAAACCGATGATGTAGTTTGTCAAAGTTAATTTTAAATTTATTTACAGGTCTCGCGGATAATGTATGTGTATTTATATTTATGATCTAATACAAAAGGTATATTATAATTTATTGGAATTCATTAGAAGCGTCTAGGTCAATGTTTTCATTTTTGTTTGATTAGCAGTTAATCCGTAATAATCTAATAATGTAAAAGGTGTGGGAGGCGATCATCATAAACTGTATTGTATTAAAAAAAAAATAGAATCGAATTAACGCTGCCCCCTTATAATAATAATAAAATATGTCCCTTCAACATATAAATAAATTAGCAGTAATTATTATTGATTTTCTTAACTCTAATGAACCCATTAAATTATCAATTATATTGTGAAATGGGTGAGCAGGAATAACATTCAACTCATCTATTTAATAAGACTCTCTAAGTGACAGACAACGTACAGTCTAAACTGATGAATCTGGAAACACAAAATTTTGCACACGAATTCCTTACATACCAGATATAAGCACTAAAAAAGGCTTTTTGAAAATTTATTCCCCAAGGGTGTTAAATAGAGGCCGAAAATTTGAATGAAAGTTCATTAATTTTGAAGTTAGGAAATATAAAAATTGGTGTTCAGGTTTCAATTTATAAAAAAAAAGTCAATTGTCAAGTTTCAATTTTGGTGGAACGGACTGGTCCTTGGTTATCTTCAAAAATTGAAATACAAAAATTGTCCCCTTAAACGCCTTAGAGCAACCTTTGTTGTGTTTTTTAATCTTTTTTGGTTTCAGGCTACAATATTTGTATTTCAAGATTTCAATTTATAAAAAAAGTTGTATCAGAGCAATTTTGGCAATTCATCTCCTTAGGGGGTGAAATCTAGTCGTATAACAATCGGCCGATACCGATGGCGCAGTGCGGAAGAAAGTTAAGCTTAAGTTGTGAACAGTGCGGAATATTTTGAAAAAAAAAATGTGTACAAGCGACGACGAATCATCTTTCTTTCTTCGTAAACGCAACAACCCTCAAATAATTCGTTATTGATCTAATTGAATATTATACATATAAAAATGTTGACGGAAAATATAAATAAAAAACGATAATTTTTAAAATGGAAACTTTTAAAAAAGTGCGAATTTAAAAAAAAATGAAAATTTAGGAAATGTAAAAAATTTGAAAAAATTTTATATAGAAAAAATCTAAATTTTCAAAAAAAGTCTAATTTTTAGAATGTAAATTTTGAAAACATGTCAGATTTTCAAAAAATAAAATCGATAGTTTTCAAAAAAGGAGGAAATTTTCAACAAAAAAAGAAATTTTTGGAAAAGTCGAAAATTGAAAAAGGCGAATTAAAATAAATCGAATTGAAAAAAAGAGTAGGAATTTTTAGAATGGAAATTTTGAAAAAAATGTCACAATTTTCAAAAAGGTCTTTCAAAGCGTCAAAATTTTCGAAAATAAAATCTGCACTTTGAAGTTGAAATTCTCAACAAAAAAAAAACGAAATTTTGAAAAAAGGTAGAAATTAAATAATAAAAGAAATTTAAAAAATAAAATTCAAATTTTAAAAGCAAGTAAACATTTTGAAAAAAGTCGAAATTTTGAGATAAACTCGAAAATCCTAAAAAAGCCTAAATTTTGAAATAGAATTGAAATTTTGATAAAAACCAACCTTTTAAAAATTTGGACATTCTGAAATTTTTCATTGTCAAACTTTCAAAGGAATCTAAAATTTTCGAAAAACAAAAATTTTGAAAAATATCTAAATTACCGGACCGAAAACGTCGAAATTTTCAAAAAATTGAAGTTGTCCAAAAAAGTCGAAATTTTGGAAAATCGAAATTTTGGATAAGCGAAATTTTGAATGATGGACATTTTGGGAAAAAAATATTATTGAACTTCACTGTTTTTAAAAAAGTCGAAATTCTGATAAAAAAAATCCTAACCTTAAAGTAATGAAGTCGAGAATTTGGAAAAATTCATTGAAAAATCCCAAAATTATTGCCAAACTTTCAGAGGAATTTAAAATTTTTGAAAAATTTCGAAAAATAGACTTTTGGAAAATTTTTCGTTGTCAAACTTTCAAAGGAATCTAAAATTTTCGAAAAACAAAAATTTTGAAAAATATCTAGATTATCGGAAACGTCGAAATTTTCAAAAAAGTTGAAATTTTCCAAAAAGGCGAAATTTTGGATAATCGAAATTAAGAATAATCAAAATTTAGAATAACCGAAGTTTTGATTGATAAACATTTTGAGAAAAAAATATTATTAAACCAAACTGTTTTTTAAAAAGTCGAAAATCTAATAACAAAAAATCCAAACCTTGAAGTAATGAAGTTGAGATTTTGGAAAAATTCAAAATTATTGTCAAACTTTCAGAGGCATTTAAAATTTTTGAAAAAGAAAAATGTTGAAAAATGGACATTTAAAAAATTTTTTGTTGTCAAACTTTCAAAGGAATTGGAAATTTTCGAAAAACAAAATTTTTAAAAAATATCTAAATTATCGGAAACAAAGAAAAATTTTGAAAAATAGACATTCTGAAAATTTGTCATTGTAAAACCTTCAAAGGAATCTAAAATTTTCCACATTTTAGATTTAAAATCTTCAAAAAAGACAAAAATTTTAAGAAGGCAAAATTCTGGAAAAAATCATCTTTTTCTAAAAAATCAAGGATTACAAACAAAAAATTGCGGAAGTAGGAATTTTGAAAAATAATCTGAAATTTCAAGGTTTTCAAAAGTGTCAAAATGTTCGAAAATAAAATCTAAACTTTGAAGTCGAAATTTTTAAAAATAAAAACAAAATTTTTGAATTTTGAAAAAAGTCGAAATTTTGATATAAACTCGAAATTTTGAGATAACCTTGAAATTTTGAGATAAACTGGAAATTTTGAGATAAACTCAAAATTTTGAGATAAATTCAAAAATCCTAAAAAAGCCTAAATTTTCAAATAGAATAGAAATTTTGAAAAAATTCAACCTTTTAAAATGGTAGACATCTTTAAAACTTAATTGTCCAACTTTCAGGGGAATCTAAAAGTTTTAAAAAAGTATAATTCTAAAAAATAGATATTTTTAAAATTTTTTATTGTCAAACTTTCAAAGGAATCGAAAATTATCGAAAGCCAAAAATTTTGAAAAATGGATAAATTATCGGACACGTCGAAAGATTCAAAAGAGTCGATATTTTAAGAAAAGTCGAAATTTGAAATAAAAAAAATTTTGGATGATCAAAATTTTGGATGATCGAAATTTTGACAAAAAAATTAAACAAATCTATGTTTTCGAGGAAGTCGAAATTCTGATAAAAAAATTGAAACCTTGAAATAATGAAGTCGAGATTTTGGAAAAATTCAGTCAAAAAACCCAAAATTATTCTCAAAGTTTCAGGGGAAACTAAAACTTTTGAAAAAGAATAATTTTGAAAAATAGACATTCTGAATATTTTTCATTGTCAAACTTTCAAAGGAATCTAAAATTTTCGAAAAATAAAAATTTTGAAAAATATCTAAATTATCGGAAACGTCGAAATTTTCGAAAAAGTTGAAATTTTCATAAAAGTCGAAATTTTGGATAATCGAAATTTTGAATGATAGACATTTTGAGAAAAAAATATTATTAAACCAAACTGTTTCTAAAAAAGTTGAAATTCTGATAAAAAAATCCAAACCTTGAATTAATCAATTCGAGATTTTGGAAAAATTCATTGAAAAAAACCCAAAATTATTGTCAAACCTTCAGAGGAATGTAAAATTTTTGCAAAAAGAAACATTTTGAAAAATAGACTTTTGGAAAATTTTTCGTTGTCAAACTTTCAAAGGAATCTAAAATTTTCGAAAAACCAAAATATTGAAAAATATCTAGATTATGGGAAACGTCGAAATTTTCAAAAGAGTTGAAATTTTCCAAAAAGGCAAAATTTTGGATAATCGAAATTTAGAATAATCGAAATTTTGAATGATAAATATTTTGAGAAAAAAATATTATTAAACCAAACTGTTTTTTAAAAGGTTGAAAATCTAATAAAAAAAATCCAAACCTTGAAGTAATGAAGTCGAAATTTTGGAAAAATTCAAAATTATTGTCAAACTTTCAGAGGCATTTAAAATTTTTGAAAAAGAAAAATTTAAAAAAATTGACATTCTGAAAATTTTTCATTGTAAAACCTTCAAAGGAATCTAAAATTTTCGACATTTTAGATTTAAAATCTTCAAGAGAAGAAGGCAAAATTCTGGAAAAAATCATCTTTTTCTAAAAAATCAAGGATTACAAACAAAAAATTGAGGAATTTTCAAAAAAATTCGGGACTTTTAAACAACTAGTAATTTTGAAAAAGGGTCTGAAATTTCAAGGTTTTCACAAGAGTCAAAATGTTCGAAAATAAAATCTGAACTTTGAAGTCGAAATTTTCAAAAATAAAAACAAAATTTTAAAAAAAGGTAGAACTTTTAGAAAACGAAAAATTCAAATTTTCAAAATGGGTAAAAATTTTGAAAAAAGTCTAAATTTTGATATAAACTCGAAATTTGGAGATAACCTTGAAATTTTGAGATAAACTGGAAATTTTGAGATAAACTGGAAATTTTGAGATAAACTCGAAATTTTGAGATAAATTCGAAATTTTGAGATAAACTCAAAAATTGTAAAATAGCCTAAATTTTTAAATAGAATAGAAATTTTGAAAAAATTCAACTTTTTAAGCAGGTAGACATTTTTAAAACTTAATTGTGAAACTTTCAGGGGAATCTAAAAGTTTTTAAAAAGCAAAATTCTAAAAAATAGATATTTTTAAAATTTTTTATTGTCAAACTTTCAAAGGAATCGAAAATTATTGAAAACCAAAAATTTTGAAAAATGGCTAAATTATTGGAAACGTCGAAATTTTCAAGAGTCGAAATTTTTAAAAATGTCGAAATTTGGAATAAAAAAAATTTTGGATGATCAAAATTTTGGATTTTGACAAAAAAAAAATTAAACAAATCTATGTTTTCAAGGAAGTCGAAATTCTGATAAATTGAAATAATGAAGTCGAGATTTTGGAAAAATTCAGTCAAAAACCCAAAATTATTGTTAGTTTCAGATGAATCTAAAACTTTTGAAAAAGAAAAATTTTGAAAAATAGGCATGCTGAAAATTTTTCATTGTCAAACTGTCAGAGGAATCCAAAATTTTCGAAAAACAAAAATTTTTAAAAATATCTAAATTATCAGAAACGTCGAAATTTTCCAAAAAGTTCGAAATTTTCAAAAAAGGCGAAATTTTGGATAATCGAAATTTGGGATAATCGAAATTTTGAGTGATAGACATTTTGAGAAAAAAATATTATTAAACAAAACAGTTTTTAAAAAAGTCGAAATTCTGATAAAGAAATCCAAACCTTGAAGTAATGAAGTCGAGATTTTGGAAAAATTTATTGAAAAGACCCAAAATTATTGTCACACTTTCAGATGCATTTAAAATTTTTGAAAAAGAAAAATTTTGAAAAATAGACATTCTGAAGATTTTTCATTGTAAAACTTTCGAAGGAATCTAAGATTTTCGACATTTAAGAGTTAAAATCTTCAAAAAAGACAAAAATTTTAAGAAGGCAAAATTCTGGAAAAATCATCTTTTTCTAAAAAATCAAGGATTTTGGGATAAACTCGAAATTTTGAGATAAACTCAAAAAACCTAAAAAAGCCTAAATTTTCAAATATAATCCAAATTTTGAAAAATTCCAACCTTTTAAAAAGGTGGATATTTTTAAAACTTTTAACTGTCAAAGTTTCAGGGGAATCTAAAAGTTTTTAAAAAGTAAAATTCTAAAAAATAGAAATTTTTAAAATTTTTTGTCAAACTTTCAAAAGAATCGAAAATTATCGAAAACCAAAAATGTTGAAAAAAGTCTAAATTATCGAAAATGTTAAAATTTTCAAAAGAATCGAAATTTTTAAAAATGTTGAATTTTGGAATAATCAAAATGTTGAATGATCAACATTTTAAATGATAGAAATTTTGACAAAAAAAATTAAACAAATCTATGTTTTCAAGGAAGTCGAAATTGTAATAAAAAAAAATCGAAACCTTGAAATAATGAAGTCGAGATTTTGGAAAAATTCATTGAAAAAACCCAAAATTATTGTCAAACTTTCAGGGGAATTTAAAATTTTTGAAAAAGAAACATTTTAAAAAATAGACATTTGGAAAATTCTTCGTTGTCAAACTTTCAAAGGAATCTAAAGTTTTCGAAAAACAAAAATTTTGAAAAATATCTAAATTATCGGAAACGTCGAAATTTTCTTCAAAAAGTCGAAATTTTCCAAAAAGTCGAAATTTTCCAAAAAGGCGAAATTTTGGATAATCGAAATTTAGGATAATCGAAATTTTGAATGATAGACATTTTGAGAAAAAAATATTATTAAACAAAACAGTTTTTAAAAAAGTCGAAATTCTGATAAAGAAATCCAAACCTTGAAATAATGAAGTCGAGATTTTGGAAAAATTCATTGAAAAACCCGAAATTATTGTCAAACTTTCAGGGACATTTAAAATTTTTGAAAAATAGACATTTGGAAAATTTTTCGTTGTCAAACTTTCAAAGGAATCTAAACTTTTCGAAAAACAAAAATTTTGAAAAATATCTAAATCATCAGAAACGTCGATATTTTCAAAAAAAGTTAAAATTTTCAAAAAAGTCGAAATTTTGGATAATCAAAAGTTTGGATAATCGAAATTTCGAATGATAGACATTTTGAAAAAAAATATTATTAAACAAAACTGTTTATACAAAAATCGAAATTCTGATAACAAAAATCCAAACCTTGAAATAATGAAGTCGAAATTTTGAAAAAAACCCAAAATTATTGTTAAACTTTCAGAGGAATTTAAAATTTTCGAAAAAGAAAAATTTTGAAAAATGGACGTTCTGAAAATTTTTCATTGTCAAACTTTCAAAGGAATCTAAAATTTTCGAAAAACAAAAATTTTGGAAAATATCTAAATTATCGGAAACGTCGATATTTTCAAAAAAGTTGAAATTTTCAAAAAAGTCGAAATTCTGATAAAAAAATCTAAACCTTGAAATAATGAAGTCGAGATTTTGGAAAAATTCATTAAAAAAACCCAAAATTATTGATAAACTTTCAGAGGGAATTTAAAATTTTTTAAAAAGAAACATTTTGAAAAATAGACATTTGGAGTATTTTTCGTTGTCAAACTTTCAAAGGAATCTAAAATTTTCGAAAAACAAAAATTTTAAAAAATGTCTAGATTATCGGAAACGTCGAAATTTTTAAAAAAATTCAAATTTTCAAAAATGTCGAAATTGTGGATGTTTTTAAAAAGAAAAATTCTAAAAAACTAAAAATTTTTAAAAATTTCAATTGTCAAACTTTCAAAGGAATCTAAAATTATCGAAAACCCAAAATGTTGAAAAAAGTCTGAATTATCGAAAACGTCGAAACTTTCAAAAAAGTCGAAATTTGGAATAAACAAAATTTTGTATGATCAAAATTTTGGATGATCGAAATTTTGACAAGAAAAAAAATTAAACAAACCTATTTTTTCAAGAAAGTCGAAATTCTGATAAAAAAAATCGAAACCTTGAAATAATGAAGTCGAGATTTTGGAAAAATTCATTCAAAAACTCCAAAATTTTCAAATAAGTGTGGAACTACAAAAGAAGACATTGAAATATTGAAAAAGTCAACGAACTGTTTGATAAGTTTAGATTAGAAAAAGATCAACATTTTGAATAAAGTGGAAGTTTTCAAAATGAATTCGAAATTTAAAAAGAAAGTGAAAATGTCGAAAAAAGTGAAAATGTTAAAAAAAAGTTAAAAAAGTTGAAAATGTTTAAAAAAGTTGAAATTTTAGAAAAAGACGAAATTTGGAAAGGTAAAAATTTCAAACAAATCGAATTTAAAAAAAAAGATTCATTCTTCATGTATAAGTTAAAGAAGGTAGCGACCATAACTATAGTGGATGGGATCGGGTGATACATCAGCCACTCTGTTAATAAGTCCATAATGACACATCAGTGAAAGAAATAAATAAAATCTTGTGGATTATAATAATTTACATAATTTTAAGATAGTATTTCAAAATCTGCTAATCAAAAAAATCTGCTCTTTTTTCGCTTTAAACTTTAAAAGCAGTAAACCCCAAAAGGTGACAAATTCTTCGTTTTTCTTCTTTTCGTAGAAAATTTGGAATTAAATAATTTCAAAATGCTTGGATAACTAAAAATTTACATTACACACAACTTGATTGTAATTTTCAGTCATAGTTGCGTTAAACAGTAAAAAAGATGTGGGCATTGCCAAAGGTTAGCAAAAAGACCTAGTCACTTCCGATCCAGAATCCGCATCGCGTCTCTAGTGTCGCTAATTGTTAATTTATGACCAAAAATTGACGTGTCAGCTAATTTTCGACAAAGAACTGATCTAATAGCTAATTTTCGGCAAGGAATTGGGGTTTTGCTGTTTCTGAAAAAATGAAGCATTTCAACTACGGGGAAAGTTGTGAAAAGTCAAAACAATTTGGTTATGCGTACTTCAAAAATTATGCTTGTGGTTGCACTTTTTTTTACTGTAACAATGTCTTATCATGTTTATGAATGTAACAAAAATATCATTTAATTTAAAAAAGTATGGGGGAACTTGGAGACCACCGATAGAAGTGAAAACTTAAAACTAGGAAATATGTAGTGTTGCAGTTCGAACCCTCACTAGTAAACAAGTCAGAATATTGAAAATATTTGAAAATAGTGATGTCAAACTGACCTACCTTTTTATATTTGTGGTGGATGCTTGTATCGTGTGGAAACGAATCTAATATTTATTGACAATGAAATATACTTTAATGTGCTCTAATGTTAACAGTATAGAATGTACTGTTATTGTTAGGGGATGTTGGTAACGCGTGATGGTCACGCGAAACCATAAGTTTACCCCATATCCAAAATAGAAGCTCACAAGAAATTTTCACCTCAAAAAACTAACTTGATCAAATAAGGTACTTGTTAACGAAATGAAAAAGTCACGTTTAAACCAAATCAGTCATTTTGGCGTTTAGAATTTTTATAAAATATTAATATTAGAATCTTGTGTCCAAAAGTCCCCCAGTGTTTAAAAAAAATTAATAAACTCACCGTATAAGACAACAGACAGAGATATTGCAGGCAACAAACACTGCGGCAGAAGCCGGCAAAATAACTAAATATCGCTCGATTGCGTTACCCTTTCGATAGATCGGCGCTTGCCAATCGCTAAATAGAAACCGTCGAATGACCCAAGGCGCATCAAATGCTTAGAAATCCGCGCGCGTCGCAAATTCGCCTCGTTTTGTTTGTTTTTGTTTCGTTCACCGACCAAAAGGTACACAATCAATTTGACCCATCGATATGCACGCAACTTAGCTGGCGAGCGCGAAGGTCACGATGGTCAAACTCGACCAATCCGCTCGATTATCCTGCGAAGGATTTCAGCATTTAGCGCATCAGACTGACTTAATAACGCAGTTGTTTGAGGAGATAGAACGAAATGAGATAATACATGGAATTGCACGAGAAGTTTTATAAATAGGTCCGGTTGATCACGGCGCCGGATGAACCAGAATTCTATCGATTTGGCGAGCGGATGACGATTTTGCAACTGCACCACTTCCTAGTTTTAGTGCAGACTTTTTGAATAATTGTTACGTGCGTGCTAGTTCTATATAAAGAAAGATTCTGTGCTAATTCGTGGCGAGGATTCTAATTTGACGAAAGCTCGAAGTCTGTAGAAGATCCTCTGATTGCGACGTGTGTGTTCTGTTTAATTTTTACTAGAAATGACTACATATTAAAACTGTCTACATTTGTACATCTGATAAATAGATAACATTAAGTAGGAAGAACACCATTCACATCCTCTTAGAATGAAAGGGTGTACTACTAACCACTAATTATCACCGTTAAACGTTAATAAACCCAAGTACAAGTTCTCGGCACAATTTCCCACATATGGTAACATCAATGAACCATTTGTTGAAAAAAGTCCTAGCCAATTGATTTGAGCATTTATATTCTAGGTCAAGTTTTACGCTTTTACGGCACCATAAACGAGATTTCTTCTGGTCTTGCGGCCTTACATTCAACAATTCAACATCAAATCCTTTGACATAGACGTTATCTAACATTGGAGCTTTTTCACCACAAGTAGCATTCTTTAATTCGAATTTAGCAACTCGCGCACACTTTGGCAATTATGAAAGTTATGTTACGTTGTGGATTAGTATTTTTACCGTCAAACATAAGTTCATAGGTTGATTTATTATCTCCCAAGTTGCTATTTTAAATGTTGACCGACCTATTTGGCTTTACGTAACGCACTACCGCATTTCAGACTCAAAACGTAGACATGTACTAATTCAACAAATTGGTTCTAGACAGATAAATTAATAAGCATAAAAAATTAATGCAAAAAAAATTTAACGGTAACAAATGAAATAAACAATAAAGAAACTTTGCCCCCTCATTAGTTATGTCAAGTAAATTGTCATAATTTGTGTAATGGATTGATAATGGTAATATATTTAGAACAAAAATATTGTTCTTTAAGCCAAGCATGCGCTTTACACTTCTTATGGCGTATATATAGCGATTATGCGATAAAAACATTTTATGCCAAATTTATAAGGAAAGGTCATTGCTAAATACAAGGATGATGTCATAGAGAACGTATTATACCATTTGCTTGCATAAATTTTAACTTTTGCGATATAAATAGATCTGAATAATTGTATTTGCGGAGATTACTTGCAACCGAAGGTATTTAATTAGTTCTACATCTTTGGTCAATCGGATAGAAGCAATAACAGTTATTCCTAGGCCACATAAGTGCCCTGCAGCTCAAAACATTATAAATATTTGCCAAGCAATAAACTTCCTATAAAAGAATTGCCATCTACAGTTCCAGGTCGTTTCTTTGCAAATATTTGCAACATTAAAAAAATGCATTCAATTTCAAGATGACATACGGCGCTTTACTACTCATAGTCAAAGTGGCATACCGATGAACCAATAGGCCCTTGAGCAAAAAACCCAAAAGCTTCCTACTCCATAAAATTCCCTCTTTTGATAAACAATGCATTTGGTATTTTATTAATTTCATTTTTCAAAGTAACGGTGGCGATTCATAGCCAAAACTAATGGAGGGGCTGCGGCAATGTTTAGCATTTTAAAATGTTTGAGATTTCGACTGAAAATGTCGACATTTTCAAAACGTTACTTTTCGAAAATTTTAGATTTATTCGAAAACTTAACAATAAAAACTTTTGATAATGTCACGTTTTTTAAAAGGTTGGATTTTTTTCCAAATTTCGACTGTATTGCAAAATTTAGATTTCTTCTTGTAATCTTGTTTTTATTTTATTTTAAAGTATTGACTTTTCTGAAAAACTGCGAATATTCTTTTAAAAATTTCCGCATTTTCATAAATATTTAGACTTTTCGTTGTTCTGTTTTTTATTGTGATTTTTTTTGAAAATTAATTGTGACTTTTGTTTAATTATTACCATTTGAAAATTCTTATTTTTTCTGAAAATGTAATTTTTTTTAAAACTGGACTTTTGACTTTCTGCTAAATTTCATCTTTGTTTATAATTTTTTTTGGATAATTATAATTTTTTTAATGAAAATTTCTATTCTTAGTAATTTCGACTGGTCTTTATTTAAATGTCATCTATTTTTCAAAATTTCGACTTATTTTGCAAAGTTCCGATTATTTTTTGTTGTTGAAAATTTCGCTACTTCTTAATTTGCAAAATTCTTTCAAAATTTCGATTTTTTTTGAAAATTTTGGAAGTTTATAAACTGTTTGACATTTTTCAAAATTTTAATTTTTTTGACCTAAAATTTTAGCTTTTTAAAAAAATGTTCCACTTTGATTCAACATACCAAAAATTTAAACTTTTTCCAATGGGTTAACTTTTCAATATTTCGACTTTTGAAAACCTCGATCTATATGATAATTTTCACTTCTTTTCAATATTCCGGTTTCGAAAATTTTGATTTTTATTGAAAAGTTGAGTACAAATTTCCCAACTGTTCAAAATTTAAAGTTATTTAAAATTTCGAATTATTTCGTAAATTCGATAAAAATTCTCAAATTTTTTGCAAATTTTGATATTTTTTTTTATTTTAACTATAAATTTCGACCTTTTTGAAAACTTCTTCTTTCGCAAATTTTTGACTTTTTTTGGAAATTTGAAAGATTTGAAAATTTTTGCCTTGTCTACAAATTTCGACTTTCTTTATTGAAAATTTTAACATTTTCTTAAATCTGCACTTTTTTCAAATTTTAGACTTTTTAATTTAAATCCCACTTTGTTGAAAATTCAGGCCTTTTTCAAATTTTCGAATTTTTCAAAATTTTACTCATTTTCCCAAATTAAAAATTTTGAAAAACCTTAAAAATTTTGACTATTTTTTGAATTTCAACTATTTTTAAAATTTTGACATTTTTTGCAAACTCGATCATTTATTTAAAAAATGTGATTTTTTTTTAAATCAGACATTTCTTAAAACCTTTTATTGAAATATTCGACTAATATTTCGTAAAATTTCGACTCCATTTCAAAACGTCCACTTTTTCTTAAAATTTCGACTCTTTTTGAAAACTTGACTTTTTTTGCAAAGTTCGAACTTTTTTTAAAATTTTATTTATAGATTTTTACAAACATTTCCAATTCGACTAAAAAGAAAATATTTTTTTAAACTTGAACTATTGAATATTTCGACTTTTTTCAGAATTTTACCTTTTCAAAATTTCAGCTTTTTTGATAATTACAAATTTTTCGATAATTTTGAGTTTTCTTCAATATTTAAAAAGTTCAGCTTCTTTGAAAATTGATTTAAAAATTTATTTTAAATGTCGATATTTTTCCAAAAATTCGTCTTTTATTCACATTCCCAAAATTATTGAAAATGTCGACCATTTTAAAAATTGAACCTTTTTTTCGAAATCCTTATTTTCGTTTGAAAATTTGACTTTTTATGAAAATTTCGAAATACTTTAAGATTTGACTCGTTTTTAAAGTTCGCCTTTTCTGATAACTTTAGCTTTATTTTATAAAAGTGGTAATGTTTTTCTTTTTAAATTTTTGAAGAAAAATATCGAAATAACACTCGAATTAAAAAAAAATTAATAACAAAATTTTCTACTTTTAAAATTGTGCAAGGTTTTAAAACAAATTTCCAAAAACAACTTGCATTTTATGTATGTGTATCTATATTGCCAAAATTTGAATTTTATTCACAAAAAATTGGCTTCAAGCTGGAATATTTGATTTTTGAAATTTCCCTGGAAAATTCTGATGTCTTTTTGATCTTTTTTCAAATTATTGATTTTTATTTTGTAAAAATTTTGATTTTTTATCAATATGATAATCAAATATTGTTTTTTAAAACCTCCATCTTCAAAATATTTATTTATTTTTTCGAAAATTTCACTTTTGTTTAAACTTTTCACTTTTCCGAAGTCTTGATTTAGTTTTGAATACTTACACTTTTTTGAAAGTTTCAATTTTTGTTTGAAAATTTTTGAATTTGTTTTTGGAAATGTTGACCTTTTTCTAGAATCTTCGAATCTTTGTAACTTCGATTTTTTTGAAAAGTTTCCTTATTCCTGAAAATTTTATTTTTAATTTTTCGAAGAATTCTCAAAATTGCTAATTTTTGAATTTTGAAGAAATTATATAAAACGAATTCGATTTCGATTTTGAATCTGGTCTTTTAAAAAAAAGAGTAGTTTTTAAGTTTAATCTGAAAAGCTTCAAAAAATGTCGAAATTTAGAAAAATTTTCAGGTTTAAAATCTAAAGAGGGATTTTGAAAAACTTTCGACTTTAAAATCTAAATAGGAAGTTTGCCTATTCCTGAAAATTTTATCTTTATTTTTTCGAAGAATTCAATTTTCTAAATTGCAGATTTTTGAATGTTGAACGAATTATATAAAATGAATTCAATTTCGATTTTGAAGCTGGTTTTTTAAAAAAAGAGTAATTTTTAAATTTAATCTGAAAAGTTTTCAAAAATGTCGAAATTTATAAAAATTCTCAGGTTTAATATCTAAAGAAGGATTTTGAAAAACTTTCGACTTTAAAATCTAAATAGGAAGTTTGCAAAGTTTTCGAGTTTATAACCTAAATAAGAATTTTGAAAAAAATGACGGAACAAGGTAAAATGTTGGTTTTATAATTTAAAACTTTGAGTTTCTACAAAACTATTTATCGAAATTAACACAAAGGCAAAATTTGAAAATGATGTCGAAATTTCTAGAAGAACCTTAAAATGTCCAAAAAATGTTCCTCAACAGTTTCGATTTAAACATCGGAAGTACCAAATTAAAGCCCAAATTTTCCACATAAAACTAAAATGTTTAGAAGTTTATAAAAAAAGAGAACTGGTAAAAAAAATATGCAATGATTAGTTGCAAAAATTTCGATAAATCCTCGCGGAGACAGATTCATCAATAACGTCAGCGTATAGACAACTTTAAATACAATCGCTTGCAATACATTGCAAACATTTTATGTGGTTTTTAATGCCCTTTTTGCCACCTTAGAGGCTTAATTTTGAAAAAGTGTTATCTTAGTGCTCACCTACGTATTCAGGGGAACACTTGTGCAAATTTTCATGCTCTAGACCCATCAGTTTAGGCTGTGAGTTGTCAGTCAGCGCCTTAGAGATTTATTAAGTAGATGATTCTAATCAGATCTCTAACATTTCGAAAAAGTCGAAATCTGCCGCTCATCGAACATATTTGAACAAAATAGATTTGAAGTTTTCAGAGTTAAATTGGAATCTACGAAAAATGTTCTCGTAATGTTGAGTATAAGTGCTCTCATTCACGTCTACAAATGTTCAATGTACACATTTCATCGTATTAAAATTTTAAATAAATTGGAGAAGTTGATTTTAAAACGAGGATTACTAAAAAATGAACTTACCTCCAGTGCATTAATTATTTTTTCGAAGTCTTCTTGTGGTAGTCTATCGATAGCGCCCTCAGTCAATTGCAACGATCGTTGTAATTCGTGCACTTCATGTTGTATCGTCTGCAAACAGATTAAAATAAAAATCAAATAAGGGCATACCGCTATTGATGTATATAGTTAATACTGCAATACAAATCCGAGTCATGAAGCAGCAAATCGAGTTGTAACTAATTCACTAAGCACTGAAATTTTTTTTTTGTTCATAATTTTTTACTCTGCTGCCTCCAGTTTTTCCTTTGGTCACTACTTAATTACAATGGTGGTCTCTCAGCTTCTTCTCGATTTTTGCAAAAAGTTACTTCGAAAGTTATATCACTTTCGAGAAAAAAAAAGTCAAATTTTCGAAAATATCATGGAACTTTGGAACTGGCGTCAATATTTTCAAAAAAAGATTCAAATTTCGTGGTATGAATTCCTAATAATAAATAAAAATAAATAATAAAATGTATAAATTAGGACCTTAAAATTTAAAAACACTTTTTTTTTAATATAAATTTTGGGTCCAATTCGAAATTTTGAGAAAAACATTTGCATGTTAAAAAGAACTTTTTACAAACAAAATTTCAAACTTTTGAGTCTGTAACTGAAATTTTCGTTTAAGAATAAATTTGGAAGAAAATCATGAGCAGAATTCGAAATTTAGAAAAAAGTCAAAATTTTTAGGAGGTCGACATTTTTAAAGTCAAATTTGATTAGCAAAAACAAAACTCGAAATTGTAATCTCAGTTTTGAAGAAAAAGAAATTGGACTTTTGTAGTCGTACTAATCGAAGTTTCGTTTTCCTGCTGAATGCAAGAAGAATGCAACCTAGACTACAAATTCATGCAGCCCTTCAGGCGTGTATAGTGAATCATAGGTAGCTGAACTACCAACGAAAACACTGCCACCTAGCGAAGCGGTTGCTCTCTAGGAGAGTTCCCAGAAGACAAGGATTCTATAATGCACAGACCAATAGGTTTGAACATTTATTAGATTCGAAGTTTGGAAACCAAATACCGGTTTCGATCTTGTTAGATCTCGTCAGTTTGGTACGAGATCGAAACCAGTATTTTGTTTCCAAACTTCGAATCTAATAAATGTTCAAACCTATTGGTTTGTGCATTATAGAATCCTTGTCTTCTGGGAACTCTCTTAGAGAGCAACCGCTTCGCTAGGTGGCAGAGTTTCAACTGTTGGTAGTTCAGCTACCTATGATTCACTATACACGCCTGGAGGGCTGCATGAATTTGTAGTCTAGGTTGCATTCTTCTTGCATACGACATTATTGGCGATGGCCAGTTTCTCTTATGGACCAATAGGTGGTAGTACTAAAGAGTCACTCGCTTGACGCCTGTGAATGTTTTAGTACTTACTTGCGGAACATTTATTAGCATTCGAGTTGGATATACCAAACTGACGAGATCTAACAAGATCGAAACCGGTATTTGGTTTCCAAACTTCGAATCTAATAAATGTTCAAACCTTATTGGTCTGTGCATTATAGATTCCTGCTGAATGTAAAAATAAAGAAAAACTTAATATATTTCGAGGTTGAAGTTAAAATTACTAAACATTAGCTCTACCAAACAAATTTGACGTTTAAAGTAGAAATTTTCAAGTTAATATTTTCGAACTTTCTAAAAAAAAAAACGTTGAAAATGTTGTTTACTAAAACAGATTGAAATTTTTGAAAGAAATCCGAAATTTTGAAAATAATTCGAAATTTGAAGTCAATAATCAAAATTAAAAAAAAAGACGAAATAATTGAAAAGGTAAACCATATTTTGAGGAAATAGAATCCATTAAAAAAATCAATAGGGTTTGTTTGAAGAGAGTAAAAGCGAAATATTTAAAAGATAACAATCTGCATTTTTAGGGAATACTAAAATTTTTAATCTAAAATGGACAATCTAGAAAGAAAATCTAATCAAATTAAAATTCGAACTCTTTATAAAAAGTCTTAGTAATTTGGCTTTTGTTTTTTTTTGCAAGATGTAATTATCGAGTATTCGAAGAATCAAAATTCAAATTTTTAGAAAATAAAATAAATTTTTTCAGTTGAAAATTAAAGTTGATAAAATTTCAGATTAAAATATATTCCAAAAGCAATCGTTCTATCGTGACAAAAAGCATAAAGCAACTTACCTCGATCAAGATCAAAAATCCCAAGCCAAACACCCCCAAAACCAGCAAACAAAGACATCTCACAATATAACTTTATTTTGAGTATAACAATGTACATAAGCCCAAAAATGTTAAAAAAATATCTAAAATTAGGCAAAACGTATGGTGTTAGTAGCGGCATGCAATCATAGAAAACCCCATTGAAACACATAGTTCACCTTTTTGCGTTGGTATTCGTCAGCTGTCCTTCGCATCGACCGTCGGTACCGTTGGCTGCATGGAAGGCCCTAAAGGTTCAAAGGACGGATCTGGATTGGAATCTTGTGGTACCCCACTAGTTTCGCGATTATTATCCACGTTCGGCGCCGCGAGATTTAAAATTTTATCGGTATCCGCTAACGGTTCGGAATCCAAATATGTACTTTGGTCTTTCCAACCGGCCACTTGGCCCGGCAAGGAATAGATCCTATATTGGCAGTTGGAAGGTTCCGATTTTTTGTTTCGGTCTTCGGCTGGGTTCGGCGAACCACGGCCGGATGATCCATCGGAACCATCGTTCTCCGGTTCGTTGTCGTAGTTTTTGGTCGAGGCGTCCCCAGAAGCTTTCGGTTTGTTCTTTTTCGCTAGCGCAACTTGGATATTGGTATTCGGCTTCGTCGTACATTGTTTTCGATAGCCAAAAAGGTCCGTCTTTGGCGAGGTTACCAGCCAAGTTCTCCATTCGTTTTTGTTCGCTTTGATCCGGGTCGATGAAAACGAGGGATTGCGTGATGTCTTTGTCGCGTTTTTCCTTCTTCTTTGGCGTGAAAGCATCAGAAATTTTACCAACGAAGCTGGTGAAAACTCCAGCTTTCTTTTCGCCTTCTGCTTCAGGGGGTTTTTGGTCCTTTTTATCCGTTCTGTTGGTTTCGGTGTTATCCAGGGAGAATCTGGAAGTCGCCAATTTCTGATTGATCTTCAGTTTCGAGGGTTAGTCTGCTATCTGAGATCTCCTTACGTCTTCTTACTTCGTGATTTATCTCTGGATCTGAAGCGTTTGTGTTTGCCAAATATCGAAGAAAAGAAACCGTGTTTTTCAGCTTTATCAGGATTGGAAGTCACTTGTTCCACAGAAGAAAACTCTTTTTCTTTTTCGATAAATTTGGACGTTTCGGCTTTTTCTGCTTCGTGATCTTTTTTCGACTTTTTCTTCTTCTTCGCCTTTTCGGGTTTGTCTTCCAAAGTTGAATCGGCTTCTTCTTTATCCTTTGAACCTTTACGTTTGAATAAACCGAAGAGTTTGCCCGTTTTCTTATCTTTGGCTTTGGTGGGTTTCTCCACTTCTTGCTCAGGAGTGGGTTCAATTTCTTTTAGAGTTGGTTTCACTTCGGTTGTTTCTTTTTCAACTAGCTGGGCCCAACTTCCTCTAGAGGGAATCTCTGGTTCCGAATCGGCGTATTCTGCTTCGATTTTTTTAATTTCTTCGCTGTCCAACGCAGCTTTGGTCATTGGTTCCGGCTTTGGGGAGCTATCCCTACTAGTTGGTACCGAGCTGACTATTTCCGCATACGTTTTAATACTCGAAGGTGTTTTCGCTGGTATTTTAGTAATCGGTTCTATCTGAATGTAATAATCATCGGTCGCTTTAGTAGGTGGGATCTTTCTGAGCATGCTTTAGCCTTATCTACGTCGATTTTCATAAAAGCAATATTTTCAATACTGGGATGTTCCGAGGAAATTTCTTTAAGTACAACCGTTTCCAGATTGTCTTCATCAACGTCCTCCTGGTCGAATTAAAGACTCTCCATCATCGCCACAAGTAACTTCGTTGTCCCTTTCGATCCCAGCATGTATATCCAGAGCTTTGGGGACATGTTTAGGCACAACCAATTCGCAAAAAGAATCCTTTGTTTCTGACATTATTATATTCGAATAACTGATTGATTTTGGTTCCGAAATAACCTCATCAGCAATCGGTTGACTAGCCACAAATGGCTCACTGATAATGCTATCGATTTTTTCAGCCAAATTTTCGTTTAAACTAATCGGTAGCTCCTCTGACTTTGATGCTGTCAGCTGATGAGTTATCGATATATTCGGAATGGTTTTGGGGGACTCAAGCTCTAATATTTCGCTTGGTCTAATCAATTTCCCTTCTTCGCTTCTTAATTCGCAAGATGAGGGCGATTTCTTCTCCCTCGATTGCGGTCGTGGTGATGGCTCACGACTCTTAACAACATCAGCATAAGTAGTCTCCAAACTCTTCTTCACCTCTTTCACCAGAGGCACCGAAATTTCCAACAAATTCGGCTCGGCTTCCTCGAACTTCGTTTTAACTTCCTTCACTTGCTGCACCGGTTTATCGATCGTGTCACCTTTAGCCGGCTCAATATTCACAACTTCCTTGGCGCACTTCTGGCTCAAAACAGAATCGGGCACGTTCGAAGGCCCCGTTTCCAAAACGGTGGGTTCGCCGATATTCTCCGACGGCGTCACGTTCCCTGGCACGTGGTGCTGCTTGGATGTTTCCCTGGGCGAATCGCGCTTCCTGCTCTTCCGTTTTCCCATATTTCTCTCGGCCGCCACCTCTTCCGCCGGTTTACTGTCTTTCTGCTTGCGATTTCTCGAACGGGAACGCGATCTGGTTTTCCTCTCTTCGAATGGGATTAAAAGCTGCTTACTTTCAGCAGAAGACTTCCAAAATTTTCTCGTCGCTTTTGCTCACGTTAATTTTCGCTTTGATGTCCGCTTCTTCTGAATTTTCCTGAGTTTCACTGTCAGCAACTAAATTTGAGGCGACCACTTCTGCGTAAGTTTTATCACCTGTTTTTAGCGCTTCCCAAACATTAATTTGTGGTTTATTTTCGCTACGAAATTCTTTTTCTAGAGAAACGTCATTTGAGCTGTCATTATCGATTTTCGCATTTGGTGACTTGGATTTTCGTCGTTTGCTTTTTACTTTTAAACTGTGCGGTTCTGATGGAGGTGTCCAAGTTGTTTCATCGTCTTCGACGACTCTACTGACGATGTCCTCCAAAGCTTTTGCGTCATCATACTCTTCTTTCTCTTCTCCTAATTTGATTGCTGCGTTTTCGGCATCAGCGAGCATTTCGGTTACCCACGCTGTATCAGTGGAAGAATCTGGCTGGTTTTCGTTTTGCGATGGAGCGGTAATCTCCTGGTATATTTGTTCGCCGTAATTGCTCCAGTTTATCATGGAATCCTCATTAAAGCCGCTATCCAACTGTGGGTCGGTGTTTGGCTTCTGTTGGTCAGGCAATTGCTGGATTTCCGGATCGATTTTCTGTAGCTGAGGTATGAATTCCGCAGCGTTGGGATTCAGACGAGATTTTTCTGAAAGTGGGACAAATTCAGCGGCTGTTTTAACAATCTCTTCGAATTGGGAACGCGTCATGTCTTTAGCCAAACCAGACAGTTGGGTATCTTCTGTGGGAGTTTCTACGACTTCGGTGTCATCGAGGGTTTTTTTACCAGTGGTGGCTTTGGTATCAGATGGTGCTTTGGGCAAAGAGAAGAGTTTTGCGTCTTCCGCTTGTTTAGTTTCAGTTTCGTTAAGGTTTTCTTTTCCAGCAGTGCCTTTGATAGGTGGCGTTAGGTGTGATTCTTTGGTAGCTTCTAAGGAAGAGACTGTTTTAGTATCATTTTCATTTCGAGGGGTATCAGTTTCTTTTCGAGGGGTACCTTTGGCACCTTGAGGTATAACGTCTGATAGTTTTGGCAGCTCAATTTCTGGAGAAGTATCATCGAGATTATCTTTTCCAGGGGCACCATATACACTAGCGGAAATAATATCGCTCACGATTTCTTTGACAGGATGGACATCTTTTGATGCCTCTTCAACAAGTTGACCAGTAGACAAAATTTTCACAAAATTGGTAGGTTCTCCTAAAGGTTCGGTATTTGTTTCAATGACTTGATGTCCCTCGACATCTTCAGAGGAGGACGCCTTCAATTTTTCATTTGGATTTTCCAATTCCGTAAATACGAATAACTCGGAATCCTTAATTCCCGAAACTACTTCGAATTCGTCGGCCTCTGAAAACACACCAGCGGCTTCCGTAGGAGCCATCGGTACTTTTCCAGCTTCAGCAGTTTGCAAATCTGCTAGTTCTAGAGAAGGTTCTTGCTCGGAAGCAGCCACTTCCTCGATCAATGCAGTTTCAGTTACAGAAGCACCAGTTATCAAAATTTCTTCTGCTTCTTTTACGCCAGTTTCTGCAACAATTACTTCCGAATTTCGATCCGGAATCAGTTTTGCAGGTGTTTGGTCTGATTTCGGATTTTCTTCTGTGCAAGAAACGATTTCAAGCCCGGTAACTACTTGTGAGGTAGATCCCTTAGTAGAATCGTCTTTAATTACAAATTCTTCAGATTTTTTATCTAATATTGCTTCATCTGGAGTTGAATTTGTTGAAGATTCCATCGTCATTTCAGTGGATGAATCAACGATTACAAATTGTTCACTTTGGTCTATTTCTTCGGAAGACAAATTCGTCGTTTCAGTTTCTTTGAGCGAATCAGTAGGAGTTAGTTTATCAACTTCTGTTGTAACAGTGGAAGGTTCAATAATTACGAATTCATCCATCATTTGGGCCCCTGTACGTTGTGCTTCAGAATCATCAATGTTAGGTGTTCCTTTCGTTAGAGTTTTGTTATCCTCAGTACAAAGTGCAGGTTTCATCTCAACAATTTCGATAGAAGAATCATAAGAGTGAGTTTCTTCCGATGGAGGGTTCAGGTCTTTGGTAGCTTGTTCGTCTACATCCGCGATGACAATTTCCTTTTTATCAACAGCATCTTCCGCTTTCAGGATCGAGTCCCCGATAATTTCTTTAATCAAAGGTTTTATTTCATCACTTTCTGTTATTTTGAGTTCATCGGTGATTGGAACAAACTCTTCGCTCTTGGGAGGAGCCGACCATGATTCAATGATAATTTCTGACGCCACCGGAGGTTCTTTAACAGTTTCTTCTTGTATGGTGGCAAATTCCGCTGATTTTGGCAACGTTTCTTCTTCTTGCCTGACCTCCAGTTGCGTAAGGAGTTCAGATGATTTAGGTGAAATTAAATTAACAGGGAAGTCTTTCGTGATTTCAATTGGCGCTGATTTTGGTGAAAGGGTTTCTTTGTGTAATTCATTAAGTTCTTTTTCAGACTTTGGCAAAATTCCAACATTTTGCCCAATCTCAGGTTGATCGAATTCTGTTGGAGATTTTGGCGAACGCTCGGTATCAGGGGAGTCGTTAAGAATTTTTTCTGGCGTGATGGCAGCTTCCGCTAGAGGGACTTCGCTAGGTTTCAACTCTTCCGCTTTTATGTTAACAAGATCGGTTTCCAGAGAAGGCAAGTCAGTTGCAGTTTCTTCATTGGATGCTTCAATCTGGGGTAGCTCTTTCTCAAGTTGTTCGCTAGCCTCAGTTGTTGAAGAAATGAGATCGTTCACGATCTTCTCAACTGACATCTTAATGGTGATGTCGCCGGGTTCACCAATAATTGGTTCATTACCAGGCGATTTTTTAGAGCCTTCGAATTCTAAAGAAGTTTCTGTTTTAACAAGTTTGTTCTTAGAGACATCACAAGGTCGAGTATCTGAATAGGGCTCCAAATCATGTTGACCTTCAGTGTAAGTTAACTTAAAGCCTTCAGGATTTTCAACTGAAGGTTTCACAACTGAAACGGCTTCCTCCACCGGTTGTAATTTTTCTGTTAATGGTTCCGCCTCTTGTAATTTCTCCTGACTTATCGTCAAAGCTTCCCTTTTAACAGGAAGACTAATAACACCATCAGCTGCAGCCAAGACATTTAGTGGAATATTGTCGTCTATGGAGCGACATGGGAGGCTTATAGGTTCACTTGTAGACGATTTGACGTCTTCATCTTTATTTCGATACCGCGCTACGTCAATAAGTGGCTCCGTTCTGACTTCTTTAACACCACAAGTATCGAATTCTTCGATTTTCCCATCAGTTATATTGGTTATAGCTAGAGCTTCCTTAACCATGGGAACTTCATCCACATCAAACTCCTTTGCGTCCTTAGTCTTAACGGCCGCAATAAGAGATATCATCTCTTTCGCCTTCTCCTCAAACCAAGTGGTTTCAGCTTTTTCCAAAGCGCGCAAATTATAATTGATAAAATTGAGTAGATCTTCGGACAATTGTATGCCACCTCTTGACTTCAGTTTCTTTTCTGGTACAGGGGAACCCTCCTTCTGCTTCCTCGCTTTCTCCAAGTAGTAATTGTATTCGGCTTTGTATAAACCGACTGTGTCATACACATGATTGTCCTCTTCCAATAAATCATTGACTACATCCGTCAGATTTCTCGGTTGTACTGTAGAAGTTTCACTTCCTGGAGATATATACTCCTTTATGGCCGCCACAGCGTTCGCCAGTCTCTCTTCGTTTGCGGACAAACTAGAAAGAATACTATCTGTCTCCTCAGGTACAATAGAAAGTGAGCACGCGCTTTCCATTCCCGCGGGTATTTCCTGCTCGTCTATCGCTGTGGTCTGGGAGGCGGTAGCAGCCGCCGCCTCCTGCTTCTTAGAATTGATAAAATCGCGTATTATCAATTGCTCCACCAACTCTTCCGATTTGGTAAAGGTCAAATCAATTTTTTGCGCGTCGTCGCTTTGTACTTCTTCGCCCTCAGGTATCCTCTCTGCTTCAGAAATTTTAAAAGCTTTCCTAGCTTCTATCATCTCCTGGATATTGTTCAATCGAGCTTCGTCCGAAGATGGAATCTCTTCCGCCGATTCCTTAAATGCCACGTGTTTATCGTTTTTGTATCTTTTGCCCAATTTGTTCTCGATCGAACTCGATGACGGTTCCAAATCTTTGGTGATCTTCGTTTGGTTTTCTGTTGCCCGAATTTCCTTTCCAGCTTCTAACGAATCGTAAGACTCTTCGGTTTCGTCTTCTTTTGTAGTTTCGGACCAAGGGTTAGGTTTGGACGAATCTGTTTTGGTTTCTTTGGGTTCGGCGCGTAATTCTGGAGGTTGTTCCAGAAGAATATCCGTTTCGGCCATGAATGAAGCGTCGGAAATTTCAGTTGAGAGATCCTCGCTAACGATAGCACTTAGATGCTTTGCGGTGCTCTGTACCCAAGAAAGTTGCCTTTCTTTCGCGTCGAATTCATCTTCTTTTGCGAAAGCGAGATTTGTATCAGCAGGAGATTTTTCAACAGTAACTGCCAGGCTTTCAGTGTTTGGTGCCTTCATATTCTCCTTAATAATATCAAATTGGTCGACGTCTTCATTGTTATAACTAAAAGGAACTTTCATCAGTTCTACAATCGACTCATGTTTTACCTCGTCGGGTTTCGTCACGTTTTCGCAACTATCAGTTTGCCGATTGCCGTTATCCGGCAATTCGGTAATTTCGACCGCTGACGGTTTCTCTTCCACATGCCTCTTCTTATTCTTTTTCTTCTTTGGTTTCTTAACTTGAGTTTCCCCGGCTTCGTCCGCGTTTGCTTTCAGGGATTTGTTCCAGGGCTTTTACAAGGTCGGATTCCGTTTCGTTACTGAGGCCAGATCCGGATGATGCTTTGCTTGAAACTGATGTTTGGCTGCGCGTGTTTCCGGAGAGTATGTCGGCCCAGGTAGGGTTCGTGATAGATTCCGGTTTTGATGGTTCTAGATTGGGTATAGACTCGGCTGATATTGCATCGTCTGTGGTTACGTTTTCTAGTATTCCGATTAGTTTGTTCATTGCCAGCTCTCTCGATTTGTGTAGCTGCTCCACAGCTTGGATAAGTTGGCTCTCTTTTTCTTCCATCAGTTCTTTTTTGAGTTTTTGTAACCTTTGATTCTGCTCTGGGGGGAGTGCCGGTTCACCAGATGGTTTTAGTTTCTTTTCTTGGTTTGGTTCACTGTCGGTATGTTGAACCAACGAGGTGCTTTTGGTGCCTTTGCTTTTCTTCTTTTTAGGTTTTTGTGCCAAATCAATTTCTTCTTCATCTTCCTTATCGGAGATATGCATAATTTCTTCGACTATTTCAAAAGCCGTTTTGGTTTGTGGGGTTTCACTCGGTTTCTTCTTGTTTCGTTTTTTCTTAGGTTTTTTGGCTTCTTCGACTGAGGTTTGCGGTGGAGTGTTCTCAACTGGTTGCTCCGTTTGTCTAAGTGAGAGTTCGCTATCATCTGTGTTTTCAGTGGGTGTGTAGCAGCTGTTTTCGTTTGTGGGGTAACTTGAAACGAATACAGAGAACTACCTGTTTGGTTTCACCATGTTTAGCAGCTGGAACTGTTGGTTTGGATTTTTTGCCTACAACGCTGGCCCAAGTAGAGTATAGATCGAGTCGCTCCTCTTCAGTAGGGATACGTTCGTCGCTGCTTTCCTCGTGTGGTTGTTTCGGTATAGAGAAGAAGACATCTGGTAGTTCATTTGTACTGTTTGCGAATTTTTGTTTCACGGCTTTGTTAACTTTTGGTTTCTTCGGTTCCGTTTTTGGAATAACGACTGGAACAGGTGATGGTTCTCTGGACTTTCTACCAACGATGCTAGCCCAAGTTGGGTTAGTCGGATCTAGGTTGGTGCAACTAGACTGAAGAGATTTTATCGGTGGTTTCTTCATCGGGTTTTCGTCTGGAGTGATGTTTGCGTTTGTTGTGCGAAGAAACTGATGGATTAGCGAGTGGAAGGTCCTTGTCGGTAGAGAATTCGTAAGAGCTGCGAGCGTCTGCTACTAAATTAGGTTGTAACTCTGAATTTAGAGTAACGAATTCCCTTTGTACGATTGTGGTGGGTTTCTTATTTGTGGACTGAATGTTTGCTCTCGCTTTCCAAAAATTTATTTATACTTTCTTCGTTGTCACCTGAGAATTTTGTGTTTTTCTGCTTCTTTTTAGGTACAACGGATCTTGGTGTTGTTGCAGCAGCTGCTTCATCCAATTTATCGTAACTGGTTTCAGATAATTCTTTGTTTTCATGCTTTCCAGTCTTTTGATTATTCTTGATGGTCGTCTTGATTTTAGTTGATGCTTCCTCGAATTGCTTCTGGATGTCATCGAATGATTCTCTGGGTTTTGGTGCATCGCGCAAATTTCTTTTCATGGGTCTGGTACTAATCACTCTCTCGGAGTTATCAATTTTTTCCTTTGGTACTTCAAACACTTTATTCTCTTGTAACGATGAATTTCCTTTCTGATATATCTGGAGGTAGTTGGTAAATTGCTTTTGCTACTCTCTTGGTATCTTTGACCATTCTTTCTAGTGATTTACAAACGTCGTTGACGCTGTTATCCAAAACACTCAATTCCTGGTTTTCCGCAATTTAAATCAGATTTGTTTTCATCCTCAGGATTTACTTTCTTCTCTTCTTTTTCCAATAAGGTGAATTCATCTGGTTTTTCCTTTGTTTGAATTAACGATGACGTAATCTTCAAGAGTAGCTTCAGCATGTCCAACGACTATGAAACTCTCCCCTAAGGGTTTATTCTCTTCAACTAGGATAACCCGTGGCTCCTCTTCGAAGGTGACTGATTTTTCTTTTCGTGGTCTCAAGTCTGGTTTTCCTTCATCCTTAACGGTGGGTTCCTCCGATGTGTTTATGAATTTTGCCACGTTAGTAATAGCAGTACCCAAATTTTCAACAATTTCAGGCACGGTGTCCTTGGTTGGGATTTTCGATCTAACCTTCTTTAACTGGGGGGAATCTGGCTGTATTGCCTCAGTTGCAGGTTGCTTAGTTTTCGATTTTTTGGACTTTTTCGCCATTTTAGGCTTTACCTCTAGCTGGCCTAACTCATCAATAGATTTCGCAGCTTCAGCATCTCCCGTTTTAGCTACTTCAGAATCTTTCCTCGCTTTAGCTTCACGACAACGACATATTCTTCCCTTTGTTTCATCAGCTTTCTGATCAACCACAGTTTTATGTTTACTTTCAGGAGCATTAGCAAGTCAAAATATCCAAATTTGGCTTCTCATCCAGTTTAACCACTTTAGCGACTTTATGCTTAACCGATTTAGGTTTGGGCTTCCTTAATTACACCGTCACCTTTTACCTTTTCACTGTCTTCAACGTGCACAGATTCAACCTTTTCCAAATTTTCGGAAACAACCTTTTCGTGCAATATAAATTCCTCTGATTTTTTAGCAACGTTTGTTTCATCATGCGGTGGTACAACAGCTTCAAGAAGATTTTCAAGTTTCTCGTCAGTGGAAGTCTTCACGTCTGCAGTGGTAACATCCGTTGGCAACTGGGAATCAGATTTGGTCTCGGTGCCAGATTCCAAGGTTTCTACATCATTCTGGCGCCCGGGCAGAGACGAATCAACAGCTGCAACTGCGTCCAAGTAAATTTTTTCCATAACTTGCGGTGGATATATTTTGTTGCTTTCTTGGAGCCATATTTCCGTCGAAGTTTCAACTTTTTCTACGGGTTTCCTCTCGGGTATCTTGGTTTTTTCCAAATCTGCCGAAGCGCCAAGTTCTGCTGTTTTCTTTGATACATCAGACGACGTTTCCTCCACTTCATTACTGTTTAGTTCTTTGGCTTCTTTGGCGATATTGTCAGTGGCGCGGTTAGTGGATAATTGCGCAGTATTATCAAGTTGAACCGCAACCTCAATTCTCGATGGTTCGGTTTCAGTACTTTTAGTTAAACCATCCTCAGTGGCAGCGTCAGCTGTTTCTACCTCTTGGGGAATGTGTTGTTCTGCTTCAATTATTTCTGATTTGTCAAATTCTAAAGATTTAATTAAGGAAGGTTCACTTTCTTCGCTAAGCTGACGGTTGTCTTCATCAGATTTAGATACTTCCGACAATACTGCAGGATCCACAAGATGCATTACGCTTAAGGTGAAGTTAACTGGTGGACCGTACGCTGCTTTAGGTTTTTTCTTTGTTTTTTGAGTATCTCCTTTTGATTTGTCATCTTGCCTCGATGTTGCTCTTACAATTGGTTGGTCTCCAGCTGCGTTTCCACTTATTGGTACTTCGGCAACCACTTCCGTTTTCACGATTGATTCAGCGGTGCCTATTCCTTGCGATTTCAATTCTGTTACAGTTTCATGTTGGCAGATAGCATCTGCCACTACAATATTACTAACGTCCTTCACCATTTGAGCAGGTTCTTTCTTATAGCATCTTTTTCCACAGTTGAATTTCAGTTTGTGTTTCATCATCCGAAAGAGTGAAATGTTCATCTAATAAATCAAAAATATCTTTACCTTTATCTATTGGTAGGCCAGCATACGCTGGTTTCGTTTTCGAAGGCACTTCATCCTTCTGAATCAAACTATCAGATGTTTGGGTTTCATCATCAGAAAGATTTAAACCAACTAAATCTGCCACGTTCATCAACACTGGAGTTTGTTTTCGATCTTGTGGTGAGACGACGTCACTTTGCAACGCTACATTTACTCGTTTGTTCGACTCGGGCCAATTTTCAATTTTTGATTTGACCACATTCATGACGTCATCAATCTTATTAATTTCGTAGTCGACAATCGAATCAGTGCGGATGAACGACTCGGATATATCAGTCTGTTTGGTTTCGGTGTTTTTTTGAGGAGGTTTCGCTGCTTGATTCTGCTTCTGCTCGAGTCGTTTCTCCCCAGGGCGTTTCTCCTCTGGGTGCTTCTTCTCTGGGAGTTTCTCCTCCGCACGCTTCCCATCTGGATGTTTCTCCTCCGGACGCTTCCCCTCTGAATGTTTCTCCTCAGGGCGTTGCGGCTGAGGGATTTTCCCTCCAGCCGCGTCGTTTTTAGGCGCCGGGGGGTTTCCTCTTCGGGCCCTTCTTTTTCTTCTCGATGGGATTTCGCCGCTTGGTTCGGTCGCTCCTTGACTGAACCAAATATGGCGATTTCCACGTCTTCTGCCGAGATTTTAGTTTGAATATCCATGTTTTTGTCGCCGGCTTTGGTGTTTGTACCGGTTTCCTCCGAAGGTAGACCTGGTGTTTTATCGGAGGCTGAACCAGATTGAGATTTGTGGGATTTTTCCGGCTCGGGGGACGGCCCCAGAAGGATGCTTTTGTTGCTTTTGCTGATTTGTGTTGCGTTTTCGGTGAATTCCAGCAAGCTGCTTTGGATTTCCACGTGGCGTTCTGTGTCGGTGAAAGCGTTTTTCTGTATCGTCGTTTGGGGGAATTCCATCTTGATTGATACTATTGGTTTTGTGCGGACTTCCTCATGGGTTATCAGAACAACGGTGTTTGTGTTTAATTTGGTGTTTTCTGTTTCAGTTGTTGCCGTTGCGGTTTTTAGGCTTTCGTCATCGCCTTGGGGTATTTTTGCAGCGAATTTAGATTCACCGTTCGGAGGATTGTTTTCTTGAGGTGAAGGTTCCAAATGTGTCAGACTGACAGCTTCGCTGGCAGAAACAGTATGTGTCATCGATTGTTTTACTAAAACTTCTATGGGTTGACCAGCTGGAGAAAGCGTTTCCTGGGCAATAGATTCATCCTTCTTGGACTCCTTCAGATGTTTATTTTTCTTTTTCTTCGATTTAGATTCCTTCGATTCTTCAGATTTCTTAACTGCTGCAAGCTCCTGATCCAGGCTAGAGTCTACATTTGGTTTGGAAGCTTCTTCTTGTGGTATTCTTTTCAGGTCAGATTCTTTTGTTTGCTCTTCGTTAGGTGTTTTGGTTGTTTCTGTCATCGATTCTTTGATGTTTGTATGAGGCACCATTTCTATTTTTATCCCCATTTGAGTGTCTAATGTTGGTACAATTCTCTCTTCATTTTGGTTCTTCGGTTCCAGATGTTCTTCGCTTTGGGCTACATAGTTATCGTCAGTTTGTTGCAAATTAGTTGGTTGTTTACCCTTTGATTGCTTTTTGGATTTTCCGGAGGGTTTCCTGTCATTGTCACCATTGGACAATTCAATAGACTTTGTAACGACATCTGTGTTTATTTCTTTAGAAACACTTTCAATTTTGACATCTTCAGAAGTAAGTACCTCCAGATTCCTGTCCTTTGCTAGTTCTTTTTGTTGCTGGTTTTTCTCAAAAGCTTCACTCTTGGGTCTTTCTTCCTCTGTAACTACTGTTACTTCTTGAGGTGCAATAATGTCATGATCTGTTTCCAGATATTTGATTTTGCCAGCTTTTTCTTTGCGTTGTTTCTTTTTGGATTTTTTCTCAACATCTTTGGACCTTTGGGGCGTTTGCTCTTTGATAGTGATTTCATTAAAGGCAACTGAAGATTCTGACGCATCTGGTACTATTTCTGCTTTTTCTATGGTATTTGGTTCACCTCCATTTGTAGCACTGGGCTTTTCAGGCACACATTCTTCTACTATTTGAGTTGTCTTTTGAATTTCACCACCTTTAGCACAAATCTCTTTTTCAATATCATCTCTGCTGCTTGCAGAATCTATTTTGGTTTCACTTATTAGTTGGAATTGTTCTTCCTTTCGTTCTTCAGAAACATCAGGGGCAATTTTAGCTTGCACTTGATCTGGTTGCCTTTCAATTTTTTCTTCAGAAAGGTTTACTTCAGAAAGGTGTACTTCAGAAAGGTTTACTTCAGAAAGGTTTACTTCACAAAAATTTACTTCAGAAAGGTTTACTTCAGAAATGTTTTCTTCAAAAAGATTATTTTCAGCAGAGAGTTTAATTGCGGAATTTAACTCACCTTCGCCTATAATTTGGGGTTGCTGCTCTTTGGGCACCTCAGAATTCACTAGATTACTCGCAACTTCAGCTTGTATTTCATCTGATTGAGTTCCAACTTCTTCCTCAGAAGCAACATTTTGTTCGAGCACTATTTTGGTTGTAGCTTCAGTTGTGAATTGAACTTCTTTACACTCTTCAGAAGATGCTCCATCACCAGCGTGTGTTTCCCTTGGTTGTAGTATAAATTCTTCCCCGAAATTGGGATGATCTTCAGGAGCTATTTCAAGAGTTATTTTAGGAGCTACTGCATCAGTAATCTCAGCTGGTACTTTCTCTGATTGTTCTTCGGTTTTTTCCGCGGAGATTAATTCCTCGTCTACCATTTTAGTTACAGGTTCAGTTATGAATTGTGGACGCTCGTGCTCTTCAGGAGCCACCGCATCATCTGCAAATTCATTTTGTACTTCTTCTGGGCGTCTTTCGATTTCTTCACTAAAGTTGCGCTTTTCTTCGTCGATCAGTCTAATTATAGCTTCAGTTGCGACTTTGCCTTGCTTCTTCTTGCACTTTTCAGGAGCCAATGCAGCTTGTGGTAGTTTTTCTCCAATGTCTTTCACAGAAGTGAGAATTTCTTCATCTAACGTTTTGGTTGTAGATTCAATTATGAAATGTTTGGGATCTTCAGGAGTTGCTTCATCACCAACAACTCCAGCTGGTTGTGGTATAATTCCTTTCTCCAAATTAGGGTTTCCTTGAGTTGTGACGTGCTGCTGTTTCTTCTTGCGTTTTTCGGGAGTCACTACAACTTGGGTTATCCCTGGTTGTCCTTCAGCTTTGGGAACTTTCACTGTTTTAATTACAGAATCAAATTTATCTCCAATTGTCACTTCAGTCACCGCATCCGTTGTGTTTCGATTTGAATCTCGATCGACGTCTTTCGGTGCTTCAACTCCAGTAGTAACGCCTTGTTCTTCCCCCGAATCTGTAGCGACGAACTTACCTTTTTTCCTTGATTTCTTAGATTTTTTAGACCTCTTTGGCTCGTTTTCACTTATCGTGTCCAAATCTGGTTTTTCAAAGCTCGATGGTGCTTCTTCAACCGCGTAAGCTACATTTGCTACTGACAAATCTGCTCCCTTGCTTGGCTTCTGTTCTACTTGTGGTGTTTCTTTGACAACTAATTCGGCCGCCAGCTGATCGTCCTCGGAAATAGATTCGATCTGTTTAGATTTCTTCTTCTTCGACTTCTTTTTCTTTGAACTTTTAGATTCGTTATTAAGCTCGTTTAATTTCTCCTCCACAGTGATGGAAGATTCAGTCGAAATAGATATAGCTTCTGCGGAACTAGTCGGTGTGATAATTACCTCTTCTGGTTTCTTCTTCTTCCCCTTTTTAGATTTTCTTTGATCTTCTTTCGGTTTATTGTCGGCAGATGCTCGTTCTTCACTTATAAAAACTTTTGTGTCATCTTTAATAGTGGGGCCATCGATCAGAACAAGATTTTTTTGATCCTCGAGCTGTTGAGCTGCTTCCTTGGCAATGAATAGAGCGCTTTCGTTTACGTCCAATTCTTTAGAAATTTTACTTTTTTCAGAATCTCGTTTTTGCTCTGAATCGGGCGTCGTTTCAATTTTTAACTTGCTAATATCTTCTTGTTGATCATCTCGCGTTATCTTGGTGCTACTTCTGTTTTTATTTTTCTTACCTTTGGAGTCAAATTTAGGCTCCAATGTAACACTAGAAGGATTCCGCGTTTGATTGAATATGTCCTCATTTGTTTCAACCTCTTGTTTGGTTTGTTGAAGCAGTATAGGTTCATCTGCAGAGACGCTTTCGCTTTTGGTGGTTGTATGTTTCGATTTTTTCTTCTTTTTGCTTGTAGGTTTTTCTATCGTATCGTTAACTGTTTTGGAATGCTCAGGTTTTGCACTTTCAACTTTGGGTGTCGTTTCCGATTCAATTGATTTCCTCGTTTTATTTGTTGGTTCTAAGTTTTCGACAGCTTGAAGCGCAGACGTATGCTGCTTCCCCAAGCTGCTTCCATCTCTTTCTCCGTTATTTCTATTTTCTCTGTCGTCTTTAGTCGCTTTGGTTTTATGCTTGTGTTTCCTAACGATCGTATCTGTATATTGGGGTTCATTCGCTAGTCTACCAGGATCTGTTGAAGTTTCGTTTGCTTGGCTGCCACCCGTTGATGTATCTCGTTCATCATCGGGCTCTCCAAGGTAGCTAAACAAACGATCGTCATCAGATTCGATAAAACCGTGTCGTTTCTCTTTCTTGCTTAATTTTCTATGCAAAAAATCGGTGTCAAGTTTTTGGCGTGTTTTCGGTTTGGAAATCTTGTCGTCTTTGGGTTTGGAATTTTTGTCGTCTTTAGTTTTCAATGTTTTATCGTCCTTAGGCTTGGAATCGCTTCCAGGCAGTGGAGATTTCGGTCTCGTGGGTGCGCTGGCACTGGATGGCTGGACTGTTTTGACGAGACCCTGAGACAAAATTTGGGCGTAAGAGAAACCAGTGGACGGTTGATTCGCTTCGCTTGTTTCTGGTTCCTCTGGAGTAGGTTCTTGTTTTGGTGTTTGGGATTGCTCGAGATTTTCAACTTCGAGAGGGGCGGGTGGGTTGAATTGATGGTATTGTATTTGTTGGTAAAATTGGGGAACTTGATATTGATTAGAAGTTTGATATGTGCCCAATCCGGAATTAATTAGTTGTTGACCGGATGCGATGTAACCAACCATGTCTGGCATTTGAGGAACGTAATCGAATGCGGGTGGTTGACTTGGGGCATCATAATAAGGTTGTACGGGTGGAATATAGTTATAATTAGATTGATACTGGGTCCAATGTTGAGAATCGTCATGAGGATAATCAACTTCGTGTTTATGTTCAACGAGTTGAGTAGTTGCGTCAACTGTGTGGGGTTCCGCGGGTGCAGTTTCTACAGAAACTGCAGCTAACGGTTTCTCTGCCAGGTCACTAACCTGAACTTGCGATGGTTCGTTTCTGTATAGACCTCTGACGATTTCTGAGTAAGTTGTCGATCCAGGGATCCACATTGGACTGGCGGAACGGCCCCTAGCGCTTGGTTTAACTTCTAACAGTTCTGGTTTTTTCAAAATTTGTGAGTTGTCGACTGTTTCGATTTGGGGTACTTTTTCCGGTTCTGAAGTTTTTGATTTGCTTTTAGGGGTTGATTTCGAAAATTCTTTACGAATCGGGGATCGGCCCCTTCTTTGTGGTGTTTCTTTCTTGATTTGTTCCGAAGGTGCTGATTTGACTAAGTCTTCTGTAATTGTAGGGACTACTTCGGGTGCTTTTGGTGTGTCTGGTTTTGTTACAGATGTAATTTGTTCGGGGTTTTGCCGCTCTTGGGATTGCGATCGGCGGGCTGCGATGTCGGCGTACGTGACCCCCAAATGCGTAGGGTCTTGTTTGTAATAAGGATCCACGCGTTGAATGGCGATGTTTAGTACGGTAATCCTTTGTCGGTACGCCGCCTGTGAATCGCATCAATAATGCAAATCAGTATCGCGATAAATTTAGTGTCGCGACGATGCGAGATGGTTGACGCACGTAATATCGGATAATTGGGGTCACAATTTGGTAATAAGGGTCCCAGTCGGGTAAATTGGGTCATAATCGGTGGTTTTGGGATCGTATCTGGGGTCTTGTGCGAGGATTAGGTGTCGACTTGGTCCGAGTCGGGCGCGCCCCTCTGCAGAATAAGCTTCATCCGCTCGTTGCGAGCGGCCATTTTACTCTGTAGAGCTCGCACGCGATCTCTGCAAGTCTGATGCACCCGAGGTTTGTGAGGAAGATGCAGCAAATGACAACAAAAACAAAACGCTTTGATAAGAAACAAGTAATACATGAGGTAACATAAAAGAAATGAGTGCTGAGTTCTGGCTCTCCACCTGCGCGCTTTTATGGCCCACACCGTGCTGTATACTTGATGAGTGAAACAGTGATAACTGGTGAGAGGTGAGAGATAGAAACAACACCAAAACCAAGTGATAAATGTGATGAAACCAAGCAAAATGCCGACTAAAGCGAAGTGATAAAAATGTTTGAACTAAGCAGTAAGCGATCTAACCAAATTTTACACTAATTTAACAGTAACAGTCCAACTGGTTTCTACATTTTGAAACTATTTTTTATTCTATGATTAAGCGTTATTAATCATTTGTTTATTTATTAAACAATCGCTGGAATAGATTCTAATCAAATGTTGCATTGAAAAAAGAAGAAAAATGATAAATATACATAGAAAAAGACGCAGATAAGATAGAGAAGGTTAATAAAGATTTGGAAGCATGAACTGTTTATTTACAAAATGTTATACTCACATTATTGATGTTGTCTTTAAAATTAAGATCGTTGTCTCAAATTCACTGAGTCTACATCCTAATATGAGTTTGGTCTACTACACGATTTTTGTAATTTTTGAATGTTTAGTATATTTTTTTTTAAATATTTAAACAGTAAATTTACTAAAACTGTATTTCTATCATTAAAACAATTAAAAAACCACTTCAAGAACATTAAGTATTTCCTGGATGACCCTTTTCCACTTACAAGGGTTAGATTTTTATTCCAGGTAATTAAAAAAAAACTAGAGACTTAAAAGGAAAGGCAGGAGCGACATGAAGATGAACCCATGAAGGGTGAGTGCATTTTGAACCAATAAGATATTTTTCTAATGTTTTGGGTCAGCTCCAGGTAGTTTAGAGCTAGTGTTTCATCACAAATCAAGAACTAAAGTGACAGTACCTTGGGAACACAGAATTAAAGGATCGGAAGGTTCAAAAAATCTGAGAGAAGGAATCTGGTAGCAAAAATTTCAACAAAAGACACACGCAGAAGCTTAAAAGATCCTACTTTACACGTCACGTCCTATCATTTGATACCCCACGTTCCACCCCTCTTAAACCTCTGGTACTACTTCGGCGATATCATTGGAAGCTATGACGTTACTTCCGTGCCAAAATCCCCAGTAGCTACTGTCGAAATTTTTTAAAGTAAATTTCACGTTTTGCACGTTTTTGCATTTCTCTAAGACACCAATTGGTGACCCAGAGAGTGAACCAACCTTAAAGAATTTTTACGTCAGCAAACATCCCTCCATCAGCAACTGAACTCAAAAAAATCTCTAAACGGGATCGAAGATACAACGAAACTTAAAGAATATTTAGATCTAGAAATTTGAAGTAATGGAAAAGATGACTTTAAAACTACTTAAAATAAATCTTCTTGCAAAATTGAAGAATTTTTCTCAACATTCTGCTTTAGAATGAACCCAGAATTGGGAGGTTTCACAGAAAAAGAGTCTCCATGGAATGCACAGTTTGCTGTCTCTGACTGTTAAGAAATTTGCTCTTCGGGACTCTGAACCATGAGTATTTGGGAACATTTTCCATGAAACTACCCCCGAGAAAGTCGTCTACAGTTTTACAGTAAATAGAGGAAGAATTGTATTTACACAAAAAATGTATTTAAATGGTATGAAGTGAAGTTTTAATTTTCAGTTTCTTAGTAAAATAATGTGCTGGCTCTTATAGGTTATTTTAGATTCTACTGCTTTTGCGCAATTACCTATCTACTGACTTAAGTTAGTTAATTATCCCAAATCTAAAATAAACTATGGAAAGTCGAAAAAAAAGCAATTACAAAGCTACGCAACATCTATACCTCCCGAAATGGTGTCGTTGGAATGTTACTGTATAAATTAGGCAGCGAAATTAAAAACACAATCCCCCAGCTGCGAGCGGACAGGGAGGGAGCGGAAACAAATTGATGATGGATCAGCATCAATCATCTGGCCATCGTCGCGCTGTCATCAAATTGTTTCCAAAAAAATTCGCCGATAACATCTTCCGAAATATCCGCCTTTGTTAGCTTCCGATAATCTCTAATGCGTCGGCGGTGCGGCACATAGACGTAAATGGCATGAAATGTCCTCGACTCGTTAGTCACAAGAACCCCGCACCAGAGCAGAAGGTTTACGACAACGGCAATAACAGTTCATGCCACTGCCATCTATCTATTTTGTTAATAAACACAAACCCCTACCTGTTGGTCCCTAAGCGCCTGCTCTCTATCGTGGGGCAAGTGAGTGGGGGCGGTCACAGCTCTCAACTGCTGCTCGACCTGAACTATCTGCTGGCGCAAATTCTGCACCTCCAACTGATATTGGTCCACTTGAGCGATGGCGGCCTCCAGCTGCAGAATCTGCTGCTTCACGGTCTCTTGGAGCTCATCCAGCTCGCCCATCAACTCTTCGGCGGATTGAGTCACCCGGGAATCGCCCTCGATGCCAGAGCGGAAATGCAGCTGCAAAATTCCATACTCATTGGCGGCTCTATGACGACTCTATGATATAAATTGACGGAAAATGAAATTACCTGCAGTTTTTCGACCGAGAGAGAAATTTTGGTCTTCTGGACGACGTAATCGGCCAGCATTTTCTCTCTAATGGCGTGTTGGTCCCTCAATGGTTTCTTCTTGTTCTGTTGGGATTCTAAGGCGGAATTGGTCTTTTCCATCCAATGTCTGGCCTCTTTCATTTTCTTTTCGCATTGTTCCCATTCTTCGGAGGTTTCTTGCAAGAGGGCGTTCTGAAACATCGTTTTGTTTTTGGGCAACATTCAACTAGCGAAGCGAAGAAACTTCAGCTACCGAAGCGAAGAAACTTCAGCTACCGAAGCGAAGAAACTTCAGCTACCGAAGCGAAGAAACTTCAGCTACCGAAGCGAAGAAACTTCAGCTACCGAAGCGAAGAAACTTCAGCTACCGATGCGAAAAATCTTCAGCTACGGATGCGACGATACTCACCCTTTTAACTATTAAAGCTTCTACTTCAGTCTTTGCTAGTTCGGCTTCCTCCATTTTTTGAGGGAGGTCCCCTACGCTAGTTATGCTGCCGATATGTTCGAGTTCTTTGGCCATGTCGCTCAGGTTTTTGGTGGCGCCTTTGCAGCTTTTAACGGCGTTCTAAATAAACAATTCAACATCAGTGGGCAACATGGGGTAGTGTGGGGCGTTTACCCCTATTAATTAAACGAAAAGACCGAGAAGACTTTTTTGAAAATTTTTCAGTTACTTCAAAATACGTTCGTTCATCCAAATTTCGAGAAATAAACCTATTTTGAAGTAACGGAATAATTTTCAAAATCGTATCTCGGATTTTTCTTACAAATTCATTTTTTTCTAAATTGGCGCAATTTCAAGGCAAAAAAGGTGAGGCAGCTTTACAAGATTTACAATCTCAATTTCCAGAAATTTTGATTTATTTCTCAAATTTTCTACAACAATTCTAAGCTAGTCTCAAAGTTTCGACCTTTTTCTCGAAATTAGACAATTTTTTTAAATGCCAAATTTTGAGAAAAAAAGTTCAAATTTTAAGAACAAAGTCAGGATAAAATTACGTCTCGTGTCAAATTTGAGAAAAAAATTAAATAGTGAAACAAGAAGTCGAAATTTCATAGTAAAAACGAGTCATAAAATTTCATTATTTTTTCAATATGTTATGACTCGTTTTTTCTATAAAATTTCGACTTCTTGTTTCAATATTTAACTTTTTTTTTCTCAAATTTGACACGAGAAGTAATCTTTTTCTGACTTTGTTCTCAAAATTTGAACTGTTTTCTCAAAATTTGGCATTTTTTTAATTCGCAAAGAATGCTTACAAAATAATCGATAAGACGATCATATTTTCAGTATTCTTTGACTCATTTTTTCCTCAAAATTCGCCTTTTTGTCCGAGTTTCAGCATTAAAAAGGAAGAATCGTTTGAAATTTCTAGAATAGGTCAAAATTTTGAAAAGACTATCGAAAAATCTTGATTAACAAACATGTAAAAACCTTGATAAAAATATCTATTTGGCAATTTGGAAGTTGTTTCGCAGTTTCTTTTAGAGACCGAGAGGTGGCGCTATACAAAAGGATCACTTGGTCGAAATCCATTAATTTCTAAATGTTGCCGGAACATTTCTCAGCATTTGCATGGCGTTTATGCCAAACTGACGAGATCTAATAAGATCCAAACAGTTCTTTGGCTCCCAAACACTAAATCTGATAAGTGTTCAAACCTATTGATCTCTGCTTTTGCAATTTTGCGAAAAATATTTGTCGAGAGTTTCAACTTTTTTTCTCAAAATTTGTAGATCGTATTAAATTAAATAAAAATGGCGAAAATTCCAAGAACAATATTTTCTCTGGAAATTTCGACTTTTTTCGCAAATTTCTAAAAATTTCCACTTTTTTTTAAGTCCCATTTCAAAATTCGATTTTTTTGATAACCTGCTAGTAGCCAGGGTAAACTCCTTACCCCCGGGCCCATTTTTTGGAAAAAATTAAACTTTATCCGAAAATTAAATTTTGTTTAAAGAAAATTCAACTTCTTTGTCAAAAATTTGACTTAGCACGAAGATTCGACCTTTTTGTAAATTTTCGGTTGTTTCTAGATTTTGTAAAGTTCAACTTCGTTACAAAAATTTGTCACAAAATTTGACAGGCAAAACTCAAAGTTTTTTCTTCAAGATTTCGATCTTTTTCCTGAAATTTTAACATTTTCCAAAATTTTACTCTTTGATTATGTCAAAATTCAGCATTTTTTTCAAAAATCTATTTACGAAAATTTGACTATTTTTCTCCATATTCAATTTTTCGTCAAAATTTCGATTTTCTTCATGATAAATTTGTTTTCTCGAAATTTCGATCTTTTTTCTGAAATTTTAATTATTTTTTTCCAAAATTTGTTCTTCGATTAGGTTAAAATTCGGTATTTTTTCAAAAATCTATTTACGGAAATTGGACATTTTTCTGAATCTTCAATTTTTCTTAGAATTAAAACGTCCTCCAAAATTAACTTTTTTCTCGAAATTTCAACCTTTCTCCAAAAATTCTAATTTTTTTTCCCACAACTTGATCCCCAATTATGTCAAAATTTAGCATTTTTTTAAAATCAATCTACGGAAATTTGACATTTTTCTCAATTTTCCATTTTTCTCAAAATTTCGACTTTCTTCAAAATTATTTTTTTGTCGAAATATACCATTTTCTTGAAATTTTAATTATTATTTTTCCAAAATTTGTTCTACGATTACGTAAAATTTCAGCTTATTTTTAAAAATTTATCTACGGCAATTTGACATTTTCCCAATTTTCAGTTTTTCTCAAAATGTCCTTTTCTTCATAATCGTTTTTTCGAAATTTCCCATTTTCCTGAAATTTTTATTATTATTTTTCCCAATTTTGTTTTCGGATCATGTAAAATTTCAGCATTTTTTCAAAAATTTATCTACGGACATTTGACATTTTTCTCAATTTTTAACTTTTCTCAAAATTTCGACTTTCGTTTTAATTATTTTTTTTTTCTACAAGTTCCGACCTTTTTCTTGAAATTTTAAATATTTTTTTCCAAAATCTGTTCTTCTATCATGTGAAAATTCAGCATTTTTCTAAAATCTGTTTACGGAAATTTGACATTATTCTGAATTTTCAGTTTTTCTCGACTTCATAATTAATTTTTTCTCAAAATTTCGACCTTTTTCCTGAAATTTTAATTATTTGTTTTCAAAACTTGTTCTTCAATTATGTCAAAATTCAACATTTTCAAAAATCTATCTACGGAAATTTGACATTTTACTCAATTTTTAATTTTTCTCAAAATTTCGACTTTCGTCCTAATTAATTTTTTGCTACAAGTTTCGACCTTTTTCTTGAAATTTTAAATATTTTTTTCCAAAATCTGTTTTTCGATAATGTCAAAATTTAGCATTTTCCCAAAATATGTTTACGGAAATTTGACATTTTTTCAATTTTCAGTTTTTCTCGACTTTCTTCATAATTAATTTTTCTCACAATTGCGACTTTTTCCTGAAATTTCAGTTATTTGTTTCTAAAACTTCTTCATTGATTATGTCAAAATACAACATTTTTCAAAAATTTATCTGCGGAAATTTGACATTTCTCTCAATTTTTAACTTTTCTCAAAATTTCGACTTTCGTCTTAATTAATTTTTTTCTACAAGTTCCGACCTTTTTCTTGAAATTTTAAATATTTTTTTTTTTAAAATCTGTTTTTTGATTATGTCAAAAGTCAACATTTTTTTAAAATCTGTTTACGCAAATTTAACATTTTTTCAATTTTCAGTTTTCCTCGACTTTCTTCATAATTAATTTATTTCTCAAAATTTCGATCTTTTCCTGAAATTTTAATTATTTGTTTCCAAAACTTGTTCATTGATTACGTCAAAATTCAACATTTTTCAAAAATCTATCTACGAAAATTTGACATTTTTCTCAATTTTTAGCTTTTCTCAAAATTTCGACTTTCGTCTTAATTAATTTTTGTCCACAAGTCCCGACATTTTTCTTGAAATTTTAAATATTTTTTTCCAAAATCTGTTCTTCGATTATGTCAAAACTCAGCATTTTTCTGAAATCTGTTTACGGAAATTTGACGTTTTTTTCAATTTTCAGTTTTTCTCGACTTTCTTCATAATTAATTTTTTTCTCAAAATTTCGACCTTTTTCCTCAAATTTTAATTATTTGTTTTTAAAACTTGTTCTTCAATTATGTCAAAATTCAACATTTTTCAAAAATCTATCTACGGAAGTTTGACGTTTTTCTCAATTTTTAACTTTTCTCAAAATTTTGACTTTTGTTTTAATTAATTTTTTTTCTTCAAGTTCCGACCTTTTTCTTGAAATTTTAAATATTTTTTCTCCAAAATCCTGTTCTTCGATCATGTCAAAATTCAGCATTTTTCCAAAATCTATTTACGGAAATTTGACATTATTCTCAATTTTCAGTTTTTCTCGACTTTCTTCATAATTAATTTTTTCTCAAAATTTCGACCTTTTTCCTGAAATTTTAATTATTTGTTTTCAAAACTTGTTCATTCAATTATGTCAAAATTCAACATTTTTCAAAAATCTATCTACGGAAGTTTGACGTTTTTCTCAACTTTTAACTTTTCTCAAAATTTCGACTTTTGTCTTAATTAATTTTTTTCTTCAAGTTTCGACCTTTTTCTTGAAATTTTAAATATTTTTTTCCAAAATCTGTTTTTCGATCATGTCAAAATTCGGCATTTTTCTAAAATCTGTTTACGGATATTTGACATTTTTTCAATGTTCAGTTTTTCTCGACTTTCTTCATAATTAATTTTTTCTCAAAATTTCGACCTTTTTCCTGAAATTTTAATTATTTCTTTTCAAAACTTGTTCTTCAATTATGTCAAAATTCAACATTTTTCAAAAATCTATCTACGGAAATTTGACATTTTACTCAATTTTTAATTTTTCTCAAAATTTCGACTTTCGTCCTAATTAATTTTTTGCTACAAGTTTCGACCTTTTTCTTGAAATTTTAAATATGTTTTTTCAAAATCTGTTTTTCGATAATGTCAAAATTTAGCATTTTTCCGAAATATGTTTACGGAAATTTGACATTTTTTCAATTTTCAGTTTTTCTCGACTTTCTTCATAATTAATTTTTTTCTCAAATTTTCGACCTTTTCCCTGAAATTTTAATTATTATTTTTCCAGTAATTGTTCTTCAATTAAATCAAAATTCAACATTTTTAAAAAATCTATCTACCGAAATGTGACATTTTTTTCAGTTTTCAAACTTTTCTCAAAATTTCAACTTTCTTCACAATTATTTTTTTTCTCAAAATTTCGATTCCCTTCTTCAATATTTACCTTTTTTCTCAAAATTGACGCGAGAAATAATTTAATCTTGACTTTGTTTCCAAATTTGGACCTTTTTTTCGAAATTTACCAATTTTGTCTTATCGGATTTTGATTACTTTTTCAATATTTTTTGACTTGTTTTTTTGGCGAAGTTTCGACTTCTTGGTTTAACATTTACCGACGTTTCTTAAACTTAACACGAGAAGTAATTTTATTTTGACTTCCTTCTCAAAATTTGGAGCTTTTTATCAAAATTTGGCAGTTTTTTTAATTCGTGCTATCGAAATTTCATTATTTTTTTAATATTTTTTGAAGTCGTTGTTTCCGTAAATTTCAAGTTCTTGTTTCCATTAAATAAATTTTCTTAAAAATTGAAACCATAAAGTAGAATTATCGACGAAAATTCAAACTTCTAACGTTGTTTCCGTAATATCTGTTTTTTTTTTACAATTTGAAGGTTAATTTTATTTATTTTTTTCTAGTTTCATTTTTAGGCCAAGTTTTCATCGAACTCCAACTTTTCAACGTTCATGGTTCAAGTCGGAACTGCGCAAACAAGGCACAGAAATTTTGTTCCCAAAATTTTGAATTTTTCTCAAAAGTTAGCATTTTTTTAATTCGTTTTACCAAAATTTCATTATTTATTCCATTTTTTTTGACACGTCTTTTCCCCAAAACTCGTATTTTTCTCAGAGTTACAAGCTTTAGAAAGAAAGAATGAATTGAAATTTCTAAAACAAAACAAAATTTTGAAAAGGCAATCGAAAATCCTTGATTAACATCAAATTTTTAAAGTCCTTAAAATTTTTGACTATTCGAAATTTTGAGAAAAATTCCAAATTAAAATACAAATTAGTTTTGAAAAATTTTTCATTTCTACTGTAATTATTAACTTTTTCTCCAAATTTGAAGGTTCAATTTCGAAGTTTTTTTCTCTAAAGTTTCCATTTTTATGTCAAATTTTGGTCCAACTTAAAATGTCAACTTAATTCCTGAAATTTTGATTATAAAATTAAAACAGTTTAGGGTCCAAGTCGAAAGCAAGCAGGGTGGAAATAAAAAAAAGAGATAACATATGGGTTGACATTTCGTCGAAATTTCAAGAATTTTTTTCAGACTAAACCCAACGTTTCGAAAATAATTAAAACTAAGAAAATAGATTTTTCTAAACTCCAACCATAAAGTAGAATTTCTGACATAAATTGAAATGTTAAATAAAATTAATAAACATAAATTCAAACTTCCAACTTTGTTTCTGACGTATTTAGTGTAAAAAAATTCAAGATTAAAGATTCAAAATGAGCATTCAGGAAGTCAAATTTTTGATAAAAAATACTGAATTGTGACAACTCGAAAGCGCCTCATCAGAATCTTGAAAAAAAGGTGAAATTTTGGATTATTTTTAATCGAATTTTCAAATAAATTCCTTTCCTAACAAACACAAAGTCTCGAAAAAAATCCAAAACTGGAAAAATAATTTTTTTTAATTTCAACCATAAAGTAGAATTTTTGACATGTATTCAAACTTCCAACTTAGTTCCAGAAATGTTCAGCGTTGAAGACGAATTTCAGGATTAACTGTGAAAAACGAACATTTAGAAAATCAAATTTTTGATCAAAATACTCAATATTGACAAAGTTGAAACTTCGTGGTGGAAATTTTGAAAAAAAGTTAAATTGTCGGATTGATATTTTGCCCAAATTACAAAGAAATTCCATTCGCAACAAATCTAAAATTCCTAACAAAATCCAAAAGTAAAAAAATGATTTTTTTTAACTCCAACTTCAAAGTAGAATTTTTGACGTAAATTAAAACTGCCAACTTCGTTCCTGAAATATTTAGTGCTAAAGAAGAATTTCCAGATTAAACCTGAAAAAAGAACGTTTAGAAAGTCGAATTTTTGATTAAAAAAAGCTGAATTTTGACAAACTGGAAAAAAGGCAAATTACGAAAAAAGTGGCCAAAATTTTGAGGAAAATCCAAACCCAAAACTGGAAAATGTTAGTATTTTTTTTTAATTTCAATTAAAGTAGAATTTTCGATAATTAAGTGTCATGCCAAGGTTTCAAAATTTAAAGTTGAAACTTCGATAAAAAAAAAACAAAAATTCGAAAAAATTCGAAGAAATTGAAAATTCGATGAAATCGAAAATTTTTGGATTAGGATAAAACTGCTTCCAAAAATTTTAAAATTTTAAAAATAAGAAATGTAGAAATTTCAAAATTAAAGCCGTGAAATCGTGAAAATTCGAAAAAATCCAAAATTCGAACAAATTAAAAATTCTTGAATCAAGATAAAACTTCTTTAAAAAAAATTTAAAATTCAAAAATAAGAAATTGTTTAGAAAATTGTCGACAAACCATAAAAATTTAAATATTTCCAAACGGGGCCGAAGAAATGTTAAATAAATTGAAAAAAACATAATATTTCCGGTCAATAAGGGTCTACCATGAAGAATAAAGATTTTTTTTAATAACTTTTTTGTTGTTCCAGGAATTATTACTACTTTTTCTGCCAAACTCGAAGTATTTTATCTCCTCGAGATTTTGATAAAAAAAGCTGGATTTACGACCTTAAACTTAAACTTTCAATTCTAATTCCAAAAGTTTGGTTATAAAGACAAAATTTAGGAAATAAAGTTTTGTTATAAGTCAAAATTTTATGATTAATGTGAACATTTTTAAACTAACTGATGTCTTTAGTAGACCAAATTTTTAGATTAAATTTTTTGATTTTTTTTCTGAATTTTTAAAGATAACTAATGACCAGTTCATTCCACCAACAAAACATCTCGAGAAAAACTTTTTTTTAAGAAAACTCAGCGGGAAACTTCCAATTTCTTTATAAATCAGTCTTTAATTTGGAATCTTGGGTTTAATTAAAAATAATTTTCCTATATTTCCTAATTTCGTTTTTCAAAAAGTTTTAAACGTTTTCTAAATTGTAAAGCTGGTGGATGCCAAGGAAGAATATAGTACAGATCACATAGAAAAAGTTAGGAAAGGAGTAGTGTCATTTCCTAAAGGTAGAGGTCTCCCCAAATGGGCTAGCGGATCTATTGGTAGACGCCAGTGGATCCCCAGCTCTTTTGAGAAGTAAAACCTTGGGTTTTAACCTAAAAGCTTTCAATTTTGGAAAGTAAAATCTTGGGTTTTAACGTTAAAGTTTCCAATTTTGGAAAATACGACTTTCTGTGAGGAGACTGAAGAATCCTTTGATTTACCAGACAGATTTGTTTACATTAAACTTACCGAATAATCATGTAGTCTCTGTTTAACTTCATGTAAGGAAGTTACATAAAGAGGCTCCTTCAAGAACTCCTTTTTCTCCCTCGACCACTCCATGACGCTATGATACAAAGCAAGGAACCTCTGCCAAGCGTCCAAGGTTTCCCCAACTTGCTGCCTTCGCTCCTCAAGCCATGACTTAACCTGATTCAACTGATCAGTCAAATTATTAATCGTCGACTGAATCAGATTCTTCTCCCCTTCGTCCTTCGTCTTATCAATGATAATTCTCCCGTTCTTCGTCAGTCGCTCCAATCTATCACCAATACTACCAATCTCCGACTGAATCTGCTGTAAATTCTTATGGAGTTGCTGCGGCTCGATCGATCTGTCTTTAATCTTCAGTTCCGCCTCCTTCAGCCAATTCTGCATCTCGTCCACATCCCTCAAATAATCACTACGCACGGTCCTCGCTTTTTTGAATTCCCTATCTTTCTCTTCCATGGCGTTAGTGACTGTCTCTCCAAGTAGTTCCAATTGGTTCAATTCTTGGGCGATATCAGACGGTACCAACTCCTGAGTTTTGACGTATTTCCCTCGTAGAGACGAGACTAATTTCTTGCTTTCGGCGACTTGAGCGGCGACTTTCTCTTTCAGCGCGTTTAACGACTCTTCGGTCTTGGCGATGTTCTCGTCGTAAACGTAAAAGTGCAAAATTTCTTGATAGAGGGACGCCAAATTATTTTTACTTAGCGCGATATCGGCCAATGCCTGTTCGATCACTTTGAGATCGCTTTCGGTTTGTGTGGCTTTGTATTGAAGGTTTTCTTGAAGCCTGCGAATGAAAATTAATATAAATACCTGGTGGTTTTGAAAATAATTTGGAAATCAAGAGGCGTAATTGTAAAACTTGAGAATCACTGGAATAAACAAATTGAAAACGTGTTTTTCGATACGTAGACTGGGCTAAGATTTTTTCAGGAGTGCGTGATTCTCACGTCGGGCTATTTTTAATCCTGACCTCCTCGAGCGTTTGGTGTTGCCAAAATAACACATAGGCGCCGATAATAGAAATTATTTCGGGATTGCAAGACAGAATGTGCGGTAGTTTACATTTTCATGAACTTCGTTGTTTAACGCTACTTTCAGGAGTGTGCTGAATTAATTTATAAAACAATTCTGTTAAATTTAACTGAAAGTTAACGTTAAGGAAGCCTAACTTATTTTAATAAGTTTTTCTTTTGTCTATTTTCTCTTCTTTGATTTTTTTAGTTGTTTGTTCTTAATTCAAGAACATGAAAGCCTTCTAAGCTAATATTGCTATTTATAAGTATTTTCCAGAGAATTTTAAGCCGCAAATTACGTCTGCAAATGTAAGATATTAAAAAGAATTTAATGATCCATTCTCGATTCTAAATTTAGGGTGAGTTGTCTAAAAATTGAGAGGGAACTCCTTTTTTGGCCCCAGTAAACTATCTATGATCCACACAATCCCATAAAAAATTTCTGGAAGTTGTGGAGTCCAATAAATAGACAGCTGGCGAATCTACGTGTGCTAAACATAATAGGGAACCTTAACACGACCCTTAATTGAAATAGGTTTGCATCTACCGCTTGAAAATGCCAATTCAGTTGGCGAAATACGTATCGCGTCATTATTTATTAATTGGCGAGGTGGTAAGGAGGTAAAACCTTCTTAGGCAGCATCTATTGTGGCAGCTTTGTTCCTAAAATTGAGGGGGTGGTTTCGGAACTCTTAAGTTTCAGAATTTTTCTAGTTTAATGTTGAATCCACCTCAGATTGTGATACTTTGCTGCTAAAACCAGACTAACTCAGAAAGGAAGAAAAGTTTTGTTCTTATTGCAACTCATCAGTAAGAGCTCAATGTTTTAGAACAATATTACTGCAAATTAAATGATACGCAATTATTTTGACAGAAAACTACTGCAGATACAAAAAAAAGCTTTTACAATAATTACAATTTTAATTACTTTAGTAAATATAACTTAGAAATCAGGATAAATTCAGTTTTCTTTTCAGGCATCAGTATAATACCATTTTATGTATTTCTTAAGTATCTATCAGATTGCGTCAAGGCAGAAACAAATTTAAGGAACGGAAACAACCTCAAGGTTATTTTGAATAAAAAGTAATTTAAATCTAGGCACAGAAATTAAGAGATTTAAAACACAAATTTTTAAATCTAGGCATAGAAATTAAGATATTAAAAAGAAACAAATTTATAGATGATTTTCAACAGGCAAAAACTAGAAAAAATGGCATTAGAAAAAAATATAAAATAGAGCAAATTAAAGCTCCAAGTCTCTAGTTTTCAGATCTTGAGCTCAAATTTTTTGAACGCAAGCAACTTTCAACAAATCCTAAGAAAACCATTGGCGGAAAAATTTTTCACTACATTTTAATCTTTCATGAGGTCTAAAGACGTCAAGGATTAGTTTCCAGTAATTTCATTATAAAGTTCCTCTAAATAATTTAATTTTCTTTAATTTGGCTGGTCCTCGGGTTTTCTAAGATGATTTTTCTCGGAATTATCACCGTCCCAAACAAAAACGTCATTTTTAACGTTTGTAATCAAAATTCGGAAAATAATAATCGTAGGAAAAATTCAAATTCAGTTTTTAAAACTGCAAAGCCCTAGTTATTGGTTATTGTTAAAACCAATTTTTTAGTGCAAGAAAATTTATTTTTTTAATCAATTTTTTCGCACTAAAAATATATTTTTTTAAATAGGTAATAATGCGGTAATTTGGGTAATTCGCGTAATTTTTTTTTGAAGTACTCACACCAAACTGCAAATAATGGATACACTAAAAGTAGTGACTTTTCAAACTCAAAATATCCCAAATAAACCCAAAGAATTTCAAAGAGTTACGTTTTTTTTTCATTGCACTCGGAATCATTGCTGATGATCTTTGCTAAAAATCAATTTAGGAATGAATTTTGCACTTTTAATTAATTTTGTTGTGTGGAACGTGTTTTATTTGAGCAATAATTTAAAATCTGTATAATGACATTTCGTTTATTGAAAAGGGTAATGGAAAATAAAAGTATCTCTCTGAAGATGATAGCTTGGCTATCGAAACGCGTTAGAGCAACCTCTGTTGTGTTTTTTAATCTTTCTTGGTTCCAGGGGACAAGATTTGTTTTTCAATTTTTGAAAATACCAAATTTAGAGCAACTTGAAAGGACTACGCGTTCCAAGGAGTCCACCAAGGATCTGAAGATTTAAAGGAAGTTATATGGAAGATTTCCAGTCCAGTCGTATTGCAATTGGTGCCCGAGACAAAGGTACACTCAAGGGGGGTCATTCAAAAGCAATCCGTATCTTTTTTTTTAACAAACTCAAAATTTGGAGAGAAAAGTCGAAAAACTAAATTCGAAGCTAAAAGAAAAAGTAAAAATCTCAAAATGAAATTGCACATCATCAAAAAAGAGGCTAACTTCCAAAAAAAATTTGAAATTTATAAACAAATCTCAACATTTTTTGTTTCGCGCTCAAATTTCAAAAAAGTTAACTTCGAAATTTATTAAAGAAAATTCCAACATAGAAATGTTGCTAAATGGTAAATTAGAAAGTTTAGCTTCGAAATTTTTGAAAAAAACTTGAATTCACAGAAATAGTTTTATTTTTTAAAATAAAGATTTCAAGGAAAATCGAAATTTAGAAATTAAAGACGAATTTTCAAAAAAAAACTGGAAGAGCATACAAATTTCAGGAGAATTACAACAGTCAGTTAAAAATCAACTCTCAAATGTTCTAGTCTAAAGTCGAAACTTCAAAAAAAATTGATAAATTTACAGAAATAATTTTGTTTAAAATAGAAATTTCGAAAAAATGTGGAAAATTCGAAAATAAAGACGAAATTTTAAAATTCAACACGAATTTTCAAAAAAGCGTGAAGAGTATATAAAAATATTTTCCGAAACTTTGAGAGCATATTCAACAATTTCAACAACAAAAAATAAATTTCCAGAAACAATTTTGTCTAAAACAGAAATTTTGAAAAGTCGAAATTTCGAAATTAAAGATGAAAATTTGAAATTAAAGACGAATTTTCAAAAAGCCTGAAAAGTAAATAAAAATATTTTCCGAAACTTTGAAAGAATATTCAACAATTTCAACAACAAAAAATAAATTTCCAGAAACAACTTTGTCTAAAACAGAAATTTTGAAAAGTCGAAAATTCGAAATTAAAGATGAAAATTTGAAATTAAAGACGAATTTTCAAAAAGCCTGAAGAGTAAATAAAAATATTTTCCGAAACTTTGAGAGAATATTCAACAATTTCAACAACAAAAAATAAATTTCCAGAAACAATTTTGTCTAAAACAGAAATTTTGAAAAGTCGAAAATTCGAAATTAAAGATGAAAATTTGAAATTAAAGACGAATTTTCAAAAAGCCTGAAGAGTAAATAAAAACATTTTCCGAAACTTTGAGAGAATATTCAACAATTTTAACAACAAAAAATAAATTTCCAGAAACAACTTTGTCTAAAACAGAAATTTTGAAAAGTCGAAAATTCGAAATTAAAGACGAAAATTTGAAATTAAAGACGAATTTTCAAAAAGCCTGAAGAGTAAATAAAAATATTTTCCGAAACTTTGAGAGAATATTCAACAATTTCAACAACAAAAAATAAATTTCCAGAAACAATTTTGTCTAAAACAGAAATTTTGAAAAGCCGAAAATTCGAAATTAAAGTCGAAAATTTGAAATTAAAGACGAATTTTCAAAAAGCCTGAAAAGTAATTAAAAATATTTTCCGAAACTTTGAGAGAATACATAATAAGATCACTCTGTTCGTCCAAAGAAGCAAGACAAGCTTGATAACAGGGAGGCTTTAGATATAATTGAAAAAACTGGGCATTTAATGGAAGACACAAAGGATCAGCAGATTTGATGGAAATTTGGCGATTCACAGCAAGACACAACGATATCTGCAGAAGGCCTGGGGATGTAAAGGATCTAGAAGAAGACAAACAGAAAAGAAACTAAAAGGATCAGGAGATTTCCTAGAAGAAACAAGAAAATTGACAAAATTTGGAGATTCAAAGCAAGACTTAAGGATATCTGGAAGAGTCCTGGAAATTTAAAAGATCTAGACGAAGATGCAAAGGAACTTAAAGGAAAGGAAGGAAGAAATTTAAAGGATCAGGAGATTTATTGGAAAAAAAAAATCAAGAAATTTGGGGATTCAAAGCAAGACACAACGATATCTGCAAGAGGCATGGACATCTAAAACATGTAGAAGAAGATAGGCAGAAGAAGAAACTTGATGGATTGGGAGACATTGGGAGATTCGGTGGAAAAGATAAGACAATCAAAGTAATTTGACGATTTAAATCAAGACACAAGGATTTCGGAAAGATGCCTGGAAATTTACAAAATCTAAAAGAAGATGCAAAGGAAATTAACGGAAAGGAGAGAAGAAATTTAAAGGATCAGGAGATTTGATGGAAGAAAGAAGACAATCCAAGGAATTTGGTGATTCAAAGCAAGACACAACAATATTAGCAATAGACCTTTGAATCTAAAGGATCTAGAAGACAGACAGATGAAGAAACTTGAAGGATCAAGAGATTCGATGGACGAGACAAGACAATCCATGAAATTTGGAGATTCAAAGCAAGACACAAGGATATCTGGAAGAGGCCTGGACATTTAAAGGATCTAGAAGAAGAAACAAAGCAACTTAAAGGAAAGAAAGGAACAAACTTAAAAGATCAGGAGATTTCATGGAAAAAAAGACAATTTAAAAATTGGGGATTCAAAGCAAGACAAAATGATATCTACAAGAAGTATGGAAATCTAAAACATATAGAAAAAGACGGACAGAACAAGACATTTGAAGAATAAGGAGATTCGACGACAAGACAATCCAAGACGAGATAATCCAAGAAATTGGAGATTCAAAGCAATTCACTAGGATGCCTGGAAGAGACTTGAAAACTTAAAATATCTAGAAGAAGATACCTGGGAACTTAAAGGAAAAAAGAAAGACACTTAAAGAATCAGGAGATTTGATGGAAGAGAGAAGACAATTCAAGAAAATTGGGGATTCAAAGCAAGACACAACGATATTTGCAAGAGGCATAAACAGCTAAAGGATCTAAACGAAGACAGACAGAAGAAAAAACTTGAAGGATCAGGAGCTTCGATGGAAGAGACAAGACAATTCAAGAAATTTGGGAATTCAAAGCAAGACAGAAAGATATCTGGCAGAGGCTTGAAAATTTAAAATTTCTAGAAGAAGACACAAAGAAACAAACTGAAAGGATCAGGAGATTTAAAGGAAGAGGTAGGATACTCCAAGATATTTGGAGATTCTAAGCAAGACCCAACAATATCTGCAAGAGAAATGGAAATTTAAAAGATCTAGAAGAAGACAGACAAAAGAAGAAACTTAAAGGATTTAGAGATTTGATGGAAGAAACAAAACAATCCACGAAATTTGGAGATTTAAAGCAAGACACAAGGATATCTGGAAGAGGCCTGGAAATTTTAAAAATCCTGAAGAAGATGCAAAAGAATTTAAAGGAAAGAAAGGAAGAAACTTAAAAGACCAGGAGATAGAAGACATGGAGACAATTCAAGAAATTTGGGGATTCAAAGCAAGACACAACGATATCTGTAAGAGGCATGGAAATCCAAAGGGTCTAGACGAAGACAGACAGAAGAAGAAACTTAAAAAATCAGGGCCTTCGACGGAAGAGACAAGACAATCCAAGAAATTTGGAGATTTGGAGAAGAAAAAGAAACTTAAAGGATCAAGAGCTTCGATGTAAGAGACAAGACAATACAAGAAATTTGGATTTTCAAAGCAAAGCAGAACTACATCTGGAAGAGGCTTGAAAATTTAAAATTTCTAGAAGAAGACACAAAGAAACACACTGAAAGGATCAGGAGATTTGAAGGAAGAGGTAGGATAGTCCAAAAAATTTGGAAATTCAAAGCAAGACACAACGACATCTGTAAGAGGCATGGAACTCCAAAGGGTCTAGACGAAGACAGACAAAAGAAGAAACTTAAAAGATCAAGAGCTTCGATGTAAGAGACAAAACAATCCAAGAAAATGGACATTCAAAGCAAGGCAGAACTACATCTGGAAGAGGATTGAAAATTTAAAATTTCTAGAAGAAGTCACAAAGAAACAAACTGAAAGGATCAGGAGATTTAAAGAAAGAGGTCGGATACTCCAAAAAATTTGGAGATTTAACGCAAAGCACAACAATATCTGTATGAGGAGTGGAAATTTAAAAGATCTAGAAGAAGACATGTAGACGAGAAAACTTGAAGGATTTGGAGATTCGATGGAATAAACAAGACAATCCAAGAAATTTGGAGATTCAAAGCAAGACACAAGGATATCTGGAAGAGGCCTGGACATTAAAAAGAGCTAGAATAAGATGCAAAGGAACTCAAAGGAAAGGAACGAAAAAAATAAAAGATCAGGAGATTTAATGGAAGAGAGAAGACAATTCAAGAAATTTGGTGATTCAAAGCAAGACACAACGATATCTGCAAGAGAAATGGAAATATAAAGGATTTAGACTAAGACAGACAGAAGAAGAAACTTAAATAATCAGGAGATTAGATGAAAAGGGCAGAACAATGCAAGAAATTTAGAGATTCAAAACAAGACACAAGAATACCTGGACAAAATCTGGAAATTAAGAAGATCTAGAAGAAGACGCAAAGGAACAAACTTAAAGGATCATGAGATTTAATGGAAAGGAAGAATACAATTTAAGAAATTTGAAGATTTAAAACAAGACACATAGACTATTGGAAGACACCTGGAAATTTAAATGATCGAGAAGAAAATGCAAAGGAACTTAAATGAAAGGAAGGAAGAATCTTAAAGGATCAGGAGGTTTGATGACGAAAAGAAGACAATTCAAAAAATTTGGGGATTCAAGGTAAGACTGATATGATATCTGCAAAAGGGATGGAAATCTAAAAGATCTAGAAAAAGACAAACAGAAGAAGAAACTTAAAGGATCAGAAGATTTCATGATAGAAACAGAACGAATGACCCAAGTTGGAGATCTAAAGCAAGACACAAGAATATCTGAAAGAGTCCTGGAAATGTAAAAGATCTAGAAGAGCATGCAAAGGAACTTTAAGGAAAGGAAGGAAGAAATCAGGATATTTGATGCAAGAAAGAAGACAATTCAAGAAGTTCGGGGATTCAAAGCAAGACACAACGATATTAACAAGAGGCATCGAAATCTAAAAGATCTAGAAGAAGACAGACAGAAAAAGAAACATAAAGTTTCAGGAGACTTGATGGAAGAGACAAGAAAATCCAAGAAATTTAGAGATTCAACAGGAGGCACACGTATATCTGGAATAAGCCTGGAAATTTAGAAAATCTGGAAGATCTTGCAAAGGAAATTGAAGGAAAGGAAGAAAGAAACTTAAAGAATCAGGAGATTTGATGAAAGAAAGAAGACAATTCAAGAAATTTGGGGTTTTCAAAGCAAAACATAACGATATCTGCAAGATGCATCGAAATCTAAAAGATCTATAAGAAGACAGACAGAAAAAGAAACATAAAGTTTCAGGAGACTTGATGGAAGAGACAAGACAATCCAAGAAATTTAGATATTCAACAGGAGGCACACGTATATCTGGAATAAGCCTGGAAATTTAGAAAATCTGGAAGATCTTGCAAAGGAAATTGAAGGAAAGGAAGAAAGAAACTTAAAGAATCAGGAGATTTGATGAAAGAAAGAAGACAATTCAAGAAATTTGGGGTTTTCAAAGCAAGACATAACGATATCTGCAAGATGCATCGAAATCTAAAAGATCTAGAAGAAGACAGGCAGAAAAAGAAACTTAAAGTTTCAGGAGACTTGATGGAAGAGACAAGACAATCCAAGAAATTTTGAGATTCAACACGAGGCACACGGATATCTGGAATAAGCCTGGAGATTTAAATGATCTGGAAGATCTTGCAAAGGAAATTGAAGGAAAGGAAGGAAGAAACTTAAAGAATGAGGAGATTTGATGAAAGAAAAAAGATAATTCAAGAAATTTAGGGATTCAAAGCAAGACATAACGATATCTGCAAGATGCATCGAAATCTAAAAGATCTAGAAGATGACAGATAGAACAAGAAACTTAAAGGATCAGGAAACTCGATGGAAGAGACAAAACAATCCAAGAAATTTGGAGATTCAAAGCAAGACACAAGGATACCTGGAAGAGACCTAGAAATTTATAAGATATAAAAGAAAATTCAAAGGAACTTAAAGAAAAAGAAGGAAGAAATTTAAAGGATCAGGAGAGTTAATGAAGAAGGAAGACAATTCAAGAAATTTGGGGATTTAAAGCAAGACACAACAATTTCTACAAGAGGAATAGAATTCTAAAAAATCTAGAAGAAAATAAACTGAAGAAGAAACTTGAAGGTTCAGGAGACAAAACAAACCAAGAAATTTAGAGATCCAAACCAAGACACAAGGATATTTGAAAGAGGCCTGGAAATTTTAAAAATCTAAAAGAAGATGCAAAAGAATTTAAAGGAAAGGAAGAAATAAACTTAAAAGATCAGGAGATAGAAGAGATAGAAGACAATTAAAGAAATTTAGGGATTCAAAGCAAGACACAACGATACCTGCAAGAGACATGGAAATCTAAAACATTTAGAAGAAGACAGACAGGAGAAGAAACTTCAAGGATCAGAAGATTCCATGGACAAGACACGACAATCCAAGAAATTTGGAGATTCGAAGCAAGACAAAAATATATCTGAAAGAGGCGTGAAAATTTAAAAGTTCTAGAAGAAGACGCAAACTGAAAAGATCTTGGGATTTGATGAAAAAGGCAGGACACTCCAAGAAATTTGGAGATTGAAAGCAAGACACAAAGATATCTGAAAAAGACCGGTGAATCTAAAAGATCTACAAGACAGACAGAAGAAGAAACTTGAAGAATCAGGAGATTTCATGGAAAAAACAAGACAATTCAAAATATTTGAAGATTCAAAGCAAAACACAAGGATATCTACAAGAAGTCTGAAAATTTGCAATATCTAGAAGAAGACACAAAGGAACAAACTTAACTAATCTGGAAATTTGATGGAAAAGAGCAGATAACTCAAAAATATTAGAGATTCAAAGCAAGATACAACGTTATATGCAAGAGACCTGGAAATCTAAAAGATCTAAAAGACAGACAAAAATTAAGACACAAGGATATTTGCAAGAGATCTGGAAATTTAAAAGTTCTAGAAAAGGACGAAAGGTGCAAACTTAAAGGATCTGATGAAAGAGACGAAATTCAAAATAATTGGAGATTCAAAGCAAGACACAAAGATATCTAAAAAAGACCTGGGAATCTAAAAGATCTAGAAGACAGACAGAAGAAGAAACTTGAAGGATCAGGAGATTTCATGGAAAAAACAAGACAATTCAAAATGATTGAAGATTCCAAGCAAAACACAAGGAAATCTACAAGAAGTCTGAAAATTTGCAAAATCTAGAAGAGGACGCAAAGGAACAAACTTAACTAATCTGGATATTTGATGGAAGAGAGCAGATAACTCAAAAATATTAGAGATTCAAAGCAAGATACAACGTTATATGCAAGAGACCTGGAATTGTAAAAGATCTAAAAGAAGACATTACGACACAAGGATATTTGTAAGAGGTCTGGAAATTTCAAAGTTTTAGAAAAGGACGAAAGGTACAAACTTAAAGGATCTGATGAAAGAGACGAAATTCAAGAAATTTGGAGATTCAAAACAAGAGACAAGGATATTTGCAAGAGACCTGGAAGATCTAGAAATTTGAAAGAAGAGAAGTTTGAACGAGTTAATGATTTAACAGAAGATACAACGCTTTGTACTTCATTAGTTACAACATTGAAAGACTTAGTAGTTTGAGGAAAAGCCTACAAAAATACCTACAGACTTAAAGAAAGATTTTGAAAGATCTGAAGTATTTGGAGGCAGAGCAAGGATCCAAAGATTAGAGCAAGCAAAAACTTAATCAGTTTGAAGATTTAATGGACATGAAAAAGCTGAAAAACAGGAAATTTAATGGAAGACACAAAATGACAAAGAAATATGTAAGTGATTTGATGAAGAAGGCAAGACAATTCCAGAGATTTCGAAATTCAAATAAGACATAAAAAGACTTAATATTTGAAAGAGACCCTGAAACTTAGACCTAGAAATTTAAGGAGAAATGAGGAAGATGTGAAATATTAAAGAGAAATTCAAATAAGACAATGAATGAAATATTTGGAAGAACCCTTGAAAATAGATCTAGAAATTAAAAGAGAGATGGGAAAGAGGTGAAATATTGAAGAATAGCACAAAAACTAACACAAATGAAAATTTGTGAAAAGATAAATTTGGAAGACCTACATCAATCGAAAAAAAACGTCGATAGATCTCAATTTGAAAGATTTAGAGTATTTGGAGGAAGACTAATTATCAAAAAATTAGAGGAGACAAAAACTTAATAAGTCTGCAGATTGATTGGAGGAAAAAGTTGAAAAAACTGAAAATTGAATGGATGAAAAACTTGAAAAAACTCAAAAAGTAAGGGAAGCACAAAATGAAAAAAAGATCTTGAAATTTGATAAGAGAGGCAAGACAACTCGAGAGATTTAGAAATTTTAATAAGTCATAAAGGCACTTACAATATTTGGAAGAGAGCTTGAGTCTTAATAGACTTAGAAGTTTAAAAGAAGATGAAAAAGATCTGAAATTTTGAAGAATAGTACAAAAAGTAGTATCAATGGAGATTTGGGGAAACACAAAGAAAGATCTAGAGTGATTGAAGGACAAAGTTGTTAGATTTGATGGAGAGCAAAGTTGATAACTCATATTAGTGACAGATAAAATTAAAAAATCGAAACCAGAAACGAATTTAAGACCTGGAGATTTGCAGGAATACATACTTCACAGATCAAAGGATTTGAAGAAACAAAAACTTGATTACTAGAGATTTAATGAAAGATTGAGATGAAAAAATCTGGAGACTTAATGGAAGACAAAGTTACTTTTACGCATAGAAGGATTTAAAGAAACAAAAACCTGATAACTGTAGAGATTCAATGGAAGATTAGGATGAGAAAACTGGAGACTTAATCGAAGATAAAGTGACTTTCACGGATCGAAGGATTTAAAACAAAAACCTGATAACTCTAGAGATTCAATGGAAGATTAAGATGAAAAAAACTGGAGACTTAATGGAAACAAAGTGACTTTCACAGATTGAAGAATTTGAAGAAACAACAACCTGATTACTGTAGAGATTCAGTGGAAGATTAAGATGAAAGAAAAAACTGGAGACATAATGGAAGACAAATTTACTTTCATACATCGAAGGATTTGAAGAAATAAAAACCTGATAACTCTAGAGATTCAGTGGTAGATTAGGATGAAAAAAAAAGACTGGAGACTTAATGGAAGACAAAGTGACTTTCACACATCGAAGGATTTGAAGAAACAAAAACCTGATTACTCTAGAGATTCAGTGGAAGATTAAGATGAAAAAAAAGACTGGAGACTTAATGGAAGACAAAGTTACTTTCACACATCGAAGGATTTGAAGAAACAAAAACCTGATAACTCTAGAGATTCAGTGGAAGATTAAGATGAAAAAAAAACTGGAGAGTTAATGGAAGACAAAGTTACTTGCACAAATCGAAGGATTTGAAGAAACAAAAACCTGACAACTCTAGAGATTCAGTGGAAGATTAAGATGAAAAAACTCGAAGACGAAGACAGACAAAGTGACTTTTAGAGATCGAACGATTTGAAACAAAAACCTAATAACTCTAGAGAGTTAATGAAAGATAAAGATGAAAAAACTGAAGATTTAATTTAAGGCAGAATTGCTTTCACAGATTGAAGGATTAAAAGAAACAAAAACCTGATAACTCTAGAGATTCAATGAAAACGAAGATGAAAACAACTGGCAACTTAATGGGAAAAAAAAGGAACTTTCACAGATAGAAGAATTTGAGAAAACAAAAACCTGATAACTCTATAGATTTATCGAAAAATTAAGATGAAAAGAACTGAAAACTCGATGGAAACAAAGTGTTCACAAATCGAGCGATTTAAAGAAACAACAACCTGATTACTATAGACATTCAGTGGAAGATTAAGATGAAAAAAAAACTGGAGACATAATGGAAGACAAAGTTACTTTCATACATCGAAGGATTTGAAGAAACAAAGACTTGATAACTTTGAGATTCAAAGCAAGGACACAAGGATATCTGGAAGAGGCCTAAAAATTATAAAAATCCCTGAAGACGATGCAAAAGAATTTAAAGGAAAGGAAGGAAGAAACTTAAAAGATCAGGAGATAGAAGACATAGAGACAATGCTAAGAAATTTAGGGATTCAAAGCAAGACACAACGATATCTGTATGATAATCCAAAGGGTCTAGACAAAGACAGACAAAAGAAGAAACTTAAAAGATCAAGAGCTTCGATATAAAAGACAAGACAGTCCAAGAAATTTGGACATTCAAAGCAAGGCAGAACTATATCTGGAAGAGGCTTGAAAATTTAAAATTTCTAGAAGAAGTCCCAAAGAAACAAACTGAAAGGATCAGGAGATTTAAGGAAAGAGGTCGGATACTCCAAAAAATTTGGAGATTCAACGTAAAGCACAACAATATCTGCATGAGGAAGTAGAAATTTAAAAGATCTAGAAGAAGACATGCAGACGAGAAAACTTGAAGGATTTGGAGATTCGATGGAATAAACAAGACAATCCAAGAAATTTGGAGATTCAAAGCAAGACACAAGGATATCTGGAAGAGGCCTGGACATTAAAAAGAGCTAGAATAAGATGCAAAGGAACTCAAAGGAAAGGAACGAAAAAACTTAAAAGATCAGGAGATTTGATGGAAGAGAGAAGACAATTCAAGAAATGTGGCGATTCAAAGCAAGACACAACGATATCTGCAAGAGAAATGGAAATCTAAAGGATCTAGACTAAGACAGACAGAAGAAGAAACTCAGGAGATTCGATGAAAAGGGCAGAACAATGCAAGAAATTTAGAGATTCAAAACAAGACACAAGAATATCTGAACAAAATCTGGAAATTAAGAAGATCTAGAAGAAGACGCAAAGGAACAAACTTATTTACTATAGACATTCAGTGGAAGATTAAGATGAAAAAAAAACTGGAGACATAATGGAAGACAAAGTTACTTTCATACATCGAAGGATTTGAAGAAACAAAGACTTGATAACTCTAGAGATTCAATGAAAGATTAAGACAAAAAAACCGGAGATTTAGTCGAAGACAAAGTGACTTTCACAAATAAAAGGATTTGAAATAAAAACCTGATAACTCTAAAGATTTATTTGAAGACTAAGACTTAATGAAAAATTAAGATAAAAATATTGGGAGATTTAATGAAAACGAAGTGTTCACAGATCGAAGGATTTGAAGAAACAGAAACCTGATAACTCTGCAGATTCAGAGGAAGATTAAAATGAAAAAAAAAAAACTGGAGACTTAATGGAGGACAAAGTTACTTTCACATATTAAAGGATTTGAAGAAACAAAAACCTGATAACTCTAGAGATTCGTTGAAAGATTAAAATGAAGAAGCTGGGGACTTAATCGAAGACAAAATGACTTTCAGAGATCGAAAGAATTTGTAACAAGAACCTGATAAGTCTAGAGATTCAGTTACAATGAAAAAAAAACTGGAGACAATGGAAGACAAAGTGAATTTGGTAGATCCTGAGATTTGAAGAATGATTAACATAAAAGATCTAGAAATTTAAAGGAACATAAACCTAAAACTATAACCATTTGAAGAAAGACACTTTAAATTTTAAGACCTGAAGGACAAAAACTCCAAAATCTGGAGATTAAAAAAAAACTGAACAGATCTTAGGTGGATGATTTTAGAAATTAGTATCACATTAAAGTAAAGTCAATTCAGTATTCAAACGTGTAAAAAAATCTCGAAAAGTTCGCCCGATTATCAACTGATTTAATCACAATTAAAACGCACGAACTAAATCAGTATCACCTTCTCGATAACTTCACCAGGTGTATCTTCAATATGCACACACTGAACTCCTTGGCACTGTCAAGTTGTACGTTTCAAGTCGCAAGCAATAACTCCTTCGACCAAAAAAACAACAATTTTCGGACACAAATTAAACCGGCTTAATTTGTGGGTATTTAATGCGTTTTCGTGTGTAGCCCCCGTTATTATCCTTGCAGGGTGAGCGATCCGTCAGGACTTGTACCAGGTACGTTCGAATCGTCCGCCGGTCTATCCAGCCACCCAGTTTCGAGCTCGAACGTCAATTGCAACAAAAAGCATGGGAAACACTTGTGGCATGACTTCGGGTGGCCGGCGCATGCTGGGAAACCGGGAAAGGCTATTAATACGGTTTTTATTTTCAACACGATATTCAAATTATTAACGTCTTGGTTATCGAGTGAATTGAAAAGTTTTTTTTAAAATAGTAAAACAAAAAGAAGAAATAAAGCGTTAGTTCATTGTAGCGCTCATGATCTAAAAACAGCATTTTATTTCAGGATACAGTTCAGTGAGTTTGGATTATTTTTCTTATGGTGTGTCCTTTTAAGTCAAGATTGTCTTCAATTGAGATAATAATCCTAAAATTAAACAGCATTTAGTATTGTTGATGAATAGTTTTAACCCATTTTATCTGTGCCATCATTTTTGGGGTCGTGCCAACTTTTATACTACGAAGCAAGTATTGCATTCAATACATAACTCGTGTCAAATATACATCTGCTGTAATTAGCCTTGATGTAGGTAAACTAATAATAATATACGTACTTCCCGTTTAAAAACTATCTTTATTCATTTCAGGATTTCAGAAATGATATTCAAAATCTGCATCGTCAGTAAAAAATTTGCAAATGTTTTGACAATACCAGTTTCACTGTAGAACACTTTGTATTTTTCTTTATTCATCCTCTGATTTTTAAAATTGGTCTTCTTTCAAATATTTAGTTCTTTTTAAAGTCTATTTGTAGTTTTCCAATAAACCTCCAAATCTATAAGTTCATGTTCTTCCAAATTGTAGGATATTTTAAGTTTATTTTTCTTCAAAGCTCGAGATTAGTTTTATTCTTTTTTCAGATTTGTAGATCATTACGTTTCCTGGACTGTTCCTATCGAATCTCCAAATATGGTAAGTGTTCTGGTGTCTTCCTTGAAGTCTTCAGATATAGTCTTTAATTTCCTTCTGTCTTTCTTTAATTAATCTTTCAAGTTTATCTTCTTTCAAATCTGGAGATCTTTTAAAGCCTTTCTACTGCCTCTTATAAATTATGAAATCTAAGAGGCAAAGGAATGTAAATTAAAGGAAGGAAGCAATTGAAAGGATCAGAATATTTGATGGAAGAGACGACACAATTAAAAAAATTTAAAGATCAAAGCAAAGACACAACGATATTCCCAAGAGGAGTTGAAATCTAAAAAATCTAACAGAAGACAACCAGAAGAAGAAACTTGAAGGGCCAGAAAATACGATGGAAGAGACAAGACAATCCAAGAAATTTGGAGATTTAAAGCAAGACATGAGAATATCTGAAGGAGGCCTGGAAATTTAAAAGATCTAGAAGTAGATGCCAGGGAACTTAAAGAAACGAAAGGAAGAAACTTAAAGGATCAGGAGCTTTGATGGAAGAGAGAAGACAATTCAAGAAATTTGGGGATTCAAAGCAAGACACAACGATATCTGCAAGAGATATGGGAATCTAAAGGAACCAGAAGACAGACAGAAGAGCATTGAAGAATTAGGAAATTCGATGAAAGGGACAAGACAATACAAGAAATTTGGAAATCCAAAGTAAGACACAAGAAAATTTTTATTCATCCTCTGATTTTTTGAAATTGGTCTTCTTTAAAATATTCAGATCTTTTACAAGTCTATTTGCGGTCTTCCAATAAACCTTTAAATCTATAAAGTTCATGTTCTTTTCGATTTCTTTTAGATTAATTTTTCTTCAAAGCTCCAGATTAGCTTTATATTTTTTCAGATTTGTAGATCATTGCGTTTTCTGGACTATTCCTATCGAATCTTCAAATATGTGAAGTATTCTGGTGCCTTCTTTAAAGTCTTAAGATATGGTCTTTTAATTTCCTTCTGCCGTTCTTTAAATAATCTTTCAATTTTATCTTCTTTCAAATCTCCAGATCTTTTAAAGCCTTGCTACTACTCCTTACAAATTATAAAATCTAAGATGCAAAGGAACTTAAAGAAGGGGGAGGAAGAAATGTAAAGGATCAGGAGATTTGATGGAAGAGACGAGACAATTAAAAACATTTAAAGACCAAAGCAAAGACACAACGATATTTCCAAGAGGACTCGAAATTTAAAAAATCTGACAGAAGACAAACAGAAGATAAACAGAAGAAGAAACTTGAAGGGTCAGAAAATACGATGGAAGAGACAAGACAATTCAAGAAATTTGGAGATTTAAAGCAAGACATGAGAATATCTGAAGGAGGCCTGGAAATTTAAAAGATCTAGAAGTAGATGCGAGGGAACTGAAAGGAACGAAAGGAAGAAACTTAAAGGATCAGTAGCTTTGATGGAAGAGAGAAGACAATTCAAGAAATTTGGGGATTCAAAGCAAGACACAACGATATCTGCAAGAGACATGGGAATCTAAAGGAATTAGAAGACAGACAGAAGAGCATTGAAGAATAAGGAGATTCAATGGAAGGGACAAGACAATGCAAGAAGTTTGGAAATCCAAAGTAAGACGCAAGGAAATTTTTTATTCATCCTCTGATTTTTTGAAATTGGTCTTCTTTAAAATATTCAGATCTTTTAAAAGTCTATTTGTGGTCTTCCAATAAACCTTTAAATCTATAAAGTTCATGTTCTTCCAAATTGTCAGATATTTTAGGTTCATTTTTCTTCAAAGCTTCAGATTAGTTGTATCTTCTTTCAGATTTGTAGATCATTATGTTTCCTGGACTATTCCTATCGAATCTTTAAATATGTGAAGTGTTCTGGTGTCTTCCTTGAAGTCTTCAGATATAGTCTTTAATTTCCTTCTGTCTTTCTTTAAATAATCTTTCAAATTTATCTTCTTTCAAATCTCCAGATCTTTCAAAGCCTTTCTACTGCTCTTTATAAATTATGAAATCTATATTGATCCTTCTTCAGATATTTAGATCACTTAATTTGCCTAATCTTTTTCTGTGGAAACCCCAAATCTGTTTTTTAATTTAAATTAAATGTTAGGTTCATCTTCCTTCAAATCGCTTTGTCTTCCTCCAATTCTTTATTCAAATTTCCAAAATATTGAGATTTCTTGGTCTCTTAGGGAATCTCTACATTTTTTTAGTGTTCTTGAGTCTTCTTTGAAATCTCTATATATTGTAGGTCTTAAATTCGCCTCAGTCTTCCTTTAGATCATCTATTCTTTTAAGTCTATCTTCTTTTAAATCTCCTTTTGGGGTCTATTAGGGGTCTTCCAATTCTAGATCTGCCAGTTTCACCTTCTTTCAAATCGTCAGATTTTTTAAGTTTGTCTTCCCTTAAATATAGGTCTTCAATTCGTTTCAGTCTTTCTTTAAATTATCTATTCTTTTAAGTCTATCTCCTTTCAAATCTCTTTATGGAGTCTATTTGGGGTCTTCCAATTCTAGATCTGTCAGGTTCACCTTCCTTCCAATCGCCAGATCTTTTAGGTTTACCTTTCTTTAAATATAGACCGTTTTATCTTCCTTCAAATTTCCAGCCCATTACGTTTCCTGGATTCTTTCTATCAAATATCTGCATTATTTAAGTATTTTTGTGTATTCTTTGAAATCTCTAGATACTTTAGGTCTTTAATTTTCTTTAGTCTTTCTTAAAATCATTTGATCTGTTCGAATTATTTTTCTTTAAATCTTTAGGTTTTTTGGAGCCAATTTTTGGTCTTTCAATAAATCTCTAGATCTGCTAGGTTCACCTTCTTTTAACTCGCCAGATTTTTTAAGTTTGTTTTCCTTTATATCTCGAGTTATTTATATCTTCCTTCAAATCTCCAGACCATTACATTTCTTGGTCTTTACCTCTGGAATCTCTAAATCTTTTAAGTGTTTTTGTGTGTTCCTTAAAATCTTTAGATATTTTAGGGTTTTAATTTTTTTTTCGGTCTTCCATCAAATCATCTAACACTTAATTTTATCTTCTTTGAAACCTCCAAGTCTTTTAAAGCCTGTTTGAGGTCTTCCAATAAATCCTTAAATCTGTTAGGTTCATCTTTCTTCAAATCGCCTGATTTTTTTTTTAGTTTATCTTCCTTCAAATCTCGCCTTACTTTTATGTTAATTCAACTTTCCTGATCATTACATTTCCTGGTCTCTTTTCATAGAATATCTAAAACCTTTAAGTGTTCTTGTGTTTCCCCTGAAATCTCTTAATGTTTTAGGCCTTCAATCTCTGTTAGTCACCTTTTTAATTATCGGATTTTTTTTAATTTATCCTCTTTCAAATCTCTAGATCTTTTTAAAACCTATTTGCGGTCTTCCAATAAATCTTTAAATCTGTTTGGCTCATCCTCCTTCAAATCGCCTGCTTTTTTTAGTTTGTCTTCCTTCAAATCTCGACCTACTTTTATTTATGTTTATTCAGATTTTCTGATCATTACATTTCCAGATTTCTTTTTATAGAATATCTATATCGCCAGATCTCTCACTTTCTCTCTCTCTCTCTCTCTCTCTCTCTCTCTCTCTCTCTCTCTCTCTCTCTCAAATCTTTAAATCTGTTGGGTTCATCTTCCTTCAAATCGCCTGCTTTTTTTTAGTTTGTTTTCCTTCAAATCTCGACCTACTTTTATGTTCATTCAGATTTTCTGGTCATTACATTTCCTGACTTCTTTTCATAGAATATCTATATCTCCAGACCT
>CM053332.1:30651361-30721361 GCA_028583605.1 Dastarcus helophoroides
ATTTTGAGTCGAAATTTCAAGAAAAAGCCCATTTTAAAGTAAAAGTGAAAATTTTCAAAAATGTTTTAAAATAAAAGTTAAAATTTCGAAAATTAGGCAAATTTTCAGACACAAGTTTAAATTATCGGAAAATCAAATTTAAAAAAAGTAAAAATTAAAAAAAAATGCAAACATTAAGATTTTTGAAAGAAAAATCTAAAGAAAATAGAAATTTGAGGATTTGAGTCGAATTGAAAATGTCGAATTTTAAGGAAAAGACGAATTTTAGGAAAGACATTAATTTAAAAAGAAAAAGTGAAAATTTCAAAAAAAAACGAATTTCGAGGGAAAGTTCCAAATATCGAATTCTGAAATAAAAATTCAAATTTCAAGAAAATAAATTACAAAAAACAGTTAGCTTTTCTGAAAAATCAAATTCTACAAAGTCTAAGTTTTCAAAAAAATTAAATTTTAGGAAAAATAACAAAATTTTGAAAAAAAGACGTAAAAATTCAAGAAAACGGTCAAAATTTCGAGAAAAATTTACAATGTGAGAAAAAATTTTAAATTTTCAAGAAAAAGTCGAATTTTTAAGAAAAGAAGATGAAATGTTCGAAAAAACACTAATTTCGAGAAAACATTCCACTGTTTTCTCGAAATCTTGATCTCTCCAAATTTAATCTTCTTGAAATTTTGACTTTTTTTTTCAAAGTTTATTTCTGTGCTTAGAAATTTCGATTTCTTTTTCGAAATTTCTCTTTTTTACGAAATGCTTTTTCTCGAAATTTCGATATTTTTTCAAAATCGGTCGCTTTTCGAAATTTCGAGCCTTTATCTCAAAATTCTAGCCTTTATAGTCGTGAAAATCTCTACTTTTTTCTCTAAATTCAAATTTTCCTGAAATATATCGATTTTTTCAAAATTTGACTTTTTCATTAATCTTAAATTTGATTTTTTTTACTTTTTTAAAGTTTGATTTTCTGATAATTTAAACTTGTCAAAATTCATCTAATTTTCTATGTAAAATTTGTATTTTTATCATCTTTTCCTCGGAATTTCAATTTTTTTCAAAATTCTTAAAATTTGACTTTTTCTTGAAACTTTAATATTTTTTTCCTCATTGGAAGTTTTTGTAGAAATTTCGACCATTTTCTCAAAATTTCGCCTATTTCTTTCGAAATTCTTTTGTTTTTCCTAACGTTAAATTTTTCTGAAAATTCGACTTTTTAGAATTTGATTGCTCAGATTTTTTTATAATTTATTTTGTCGAAATTCTTCCCCTTGAAATTCGTTTTTTTTCTTGAAATTTAACTTTTTCTCTTGAAATTAACGTCTTTTCTAAAATTCGTCTTTTCCTCGAAATTCGACATTTTCATTTCGACTCGCATCCTGAAATTTCTATTACTTGGATTTTTCTTTCAAAGATTTTAATGGTTGTATTTTTTTTAAAAATTAACTTTTTTAAATTTAAATCAAAATCCGTATTATTTCTAATTTAGTCTTTTCTGGAAAATTTCAACTTCTATTCTTAAAATTTGAATTTTTCTTGAAACTCTAAAATTTTTTCTAACATTGGAAGGTTTTCTCAAAATTTCGACGGTTTTCTCAAAATTTTGCCTCTTTTTTGTCGAAATTCTGTTGTTTTTACTAACATTGAATTTTTCTGAAAATTCGACTTTTTAGAATTTGATTGCTCAGTTTTTTTATAATTTATTTTCTCGGAATTTGAATTTTTATTTCAGAATTCGACATATGGAACTTTCCCTTGAAATTAGTTTTTTTTTCTTAAAATTTAAGTTTTTCTCTTAAAATTAACGTCTTTTCTGAAAAACGTCTTTTCTGAAATTCGTCTTTTTTTCGAAATTCGACATTTTCATTTCGACTCGCATCCTGAAATTTCTATTATTTGGATTTTTCTTTCAAGGATTTTAATGTTTGCATTTTTAAAAAAAAAACACCTTTCTAAATTTAATTCAAAATCCGTTCTTTTCTAATTTAGTCTTTTTTGGAAAATGTTAACTTCTTTTCTTAAAATTTGACTTTTTCTTGAAACTATAAAAAAATTTTCTCACATTGGAAGGTTTTCTCAAAATTTCGACCGTTTTCTCAAAATGTTGCTTCTTTTTTTCCGAAATTCTGTTGTTTTTACTAACACTGAATTTTTCTGAAAATTTCGACTTTTAAAATTTGATTTCTCAGATTTTTTTATAATTTATTTTCTCGAAATTTTTATTTCAGAATTCGAAATATGGAAGTCTCCCTTAAAATTCGTTCTCTTTTTCTTAAAATTTAACTGTTTCTCTTGAAATTAACGTCTTTTCTGAAATTCGTCTTTTTCTCGAAATTCGACATTTTCAATTCGACTCGCAACCTCAAATTTCTATTTTTTGGATTTTTCTTTCAAAAATCTTAATGTTTGCATTTACAAAAAATCACCTTTTTTAAATTTGATTCAAAATCCGCATTATTTCTAATTTAGGGTTTTTTCGAAAATTTTAACTTCTTTTCTTAAAATTCGACTTTTTCTTGAAAATTTAAAATTTTCTCTCACATTGGAAGTTTTTCTCGAAATTTCGACCGTTTTCTTGAAATTTTGCGTCTTTTTTTCGAAATTCTGTTATTTTTCCTAAAATTGAATCTTTCTGAAAATTTAGACTTTTTAGAATTTGATTTCCCAGAAAGCTGACTGTTTTTTTATAATTTATTTTCTTGAAATTTGAATTCGATATTTGGAACTTTCCCTCGAAATTCGTTTTTTTTTAAATTTTAACTTTTTCTCTTTAAATTAATGTATTTCTTAAAATTGGTCTTTTCCTCAAAATTCGACATTTTCAATCTGACTCAAATCCTCAAATTTCTGTTTTTTTAGATTTTTTTTTTCAAAAATCTTAGTTTATTCTTCATGGTAGACCCTTATTGACCGGAAATATTATGTTTTTTTTAATTTATTTAACATTTCCAAACTGGGCCGAAGAAATGTTAAATAAATTGAAAAAAACAAAAAAAAAATCTTAGTGTTTACATTTTTTTTAATTTTCACTATTTTTAAATTTAATTTTCCGATAATTTAAACATTTGTTTGAAAATTTGCCTAATTTTCGAAATTTAAACTTTTGTTTCAAAATGTTTTTGAAGATTTATACTTTTTCTTTAAAATGGGCTTTTCCTTAAAATTTCGACTCAAAATTTGCTTATTTTCTTTAAACTAGATTGGAATATGAATAAAAAAGTAAAAATGTTGGAAAAATATTTCTGGAACATCTTAAGAAAAATATTTCTTGTCAATTTAACTTCTTCGAGGAACAGCCGTTGTCAAAATTTAAATAAAAATTAAAAAAGTCGAAAAAATTATTTTTGGAGATTACCATTTAATTTCTCAAAATTTCATTCTTTTCGAAAATTAAGGGTTTTTTGTTAAAATTTGCCCTTTAAAAAACTATTTTTTTTTAATTTTCGATTCTGAAAAGCTAGGTTTTTGTTTTAATTTTAATTTTCTAAAAATTGGGACTTTCGCTAAAGTTATTCTTTTGGGAATTAGTCCCTTTAGAAATAACTACTATTCTTCATCTCAAAATCGTACTTTTTCTTGAAAATTCTGAATATTTTCTAGACATTTTCATCTTTGTTTCAAAATTTTTACAATATTTTTCGAAATTTTGACCATATTTTTCGAAATTTTGACGATACTTTTCGAAATTTTGACGATATTTTTCAAAAAAGCGAAATCCACGGTTCTAACATTCGGTTTTTTTATTTTTTTAGTTTTATTTTCCGAAAATGTTACTCAAAATTCGTCTTATTCTCTAAACTGCTTCTACGTCGAAATTCGATGTTGTAGGTCCCTAGAAATTTCCTTTGTCAAAGTGGTCTTTTTCTAGAAATTTCGTTCTCAAAATTCGTTTATTTTTCCAAATTGGAACGAAAATTTAATAAATTGAAAATTTTGAGAACCATCTCTTTAAAGATGATAGCTTTGTTGTTGAAATGCGTTAGAGAAAGCTTTGTTGTGTTTTTTTAATCTTTCTTGGTTTCAGGGAACAATTTTTGGGAACAATGTTTTTAGAAAATTTCGGGAAAAAATATCCTATAAATTTCAAAATTATATCGACATTTAAAGAAGGTAAAAATTCCGAGATGCGTTGGAAATTGTAATTTTTTTTGTCTCTAAATTTGGCTTATTGGGAAATTTCAAATTTTCTAACTTTTGAAAGTTCGACTTCTTAGAAATTTCGACATTTTCCCAAATATGTCATTTTTATTTTAAATTCGATTTTCTTGCTTTTTTCCAAGGTTTGAAATTTCGACGACTTTAGTGTGGAAATTTCATCTCTGCAGTTGATAAAGTTGAGTGAAAGTATAGCTATATTCAGCTGGGAGGTTTTCTATAAATTCATCGTCAATTTTGCAAATGAATGTTGCCTCCCCGTCCCTACGCCCATGGAAACCACTGCAATAGTTTCCTGATCTCGTATCTTGAATCGTCGAGGTTCCTTGAGTGTCTTTTATAATATTTATAGACATTTCAAATTTTTAGTCTTTGTTTCTCCAGATGTGTTCAATTGTGTGAACTTATTCCTCAAATCTTCAGATTTTTAAATTCATATTCTTTCAAATTGGCAAATATTTTCGGCTTCTTATTTTTTGTTATTGTCTTCAGTCATTCAAGTCATTTAAGTCATCAGATCTTATTAGTTTACCTTATTTGTAACCCATGAATATTTTATGTCTAAACTTATTTTACTACTATTCAATAAAAATGAAAATGGATAATGTTATTCGAAAGACTTCTTTCTAGATTTGTACATTTTATGTTCAATATTTTAAGAGATGATGGAGCATTATGTTAAGTTAAAATATTTAGTAATTTTTAATTTCATAGCCCAGTAAATATTAGACAAACAACAAAATGAATAATTAGCCCAAGATTACAGGATATTTACACAACTTTTTTTAGCAATGCGTTAATTAAACACAGAGAAATTTAACGGTTACTTTTACAACCCAGCTTTATTTACATTACCGCGAGTTATCGCAAAGTAGTCGATAATTTTAAAACTAAACAACAATAAAACATTGCAATTAGAAAGATTTGGCTAGTCTAAAAGGGCTTATAATTACTTTTACCTGAAATAATAAAAATAAATCAATAAATAACTTACCGAGAGTAACTCTGCTCAAGCTCTTCTAACTTCTCAGATAAGATCGCGGCTGAAGAGCTTGAAACGTTCTTCAAAAACTCAATTATTCTCACTGAGAGCTCCTGAACTTCTTCTTGGTAACTCTGAAGGGATTCTGCTTCCGACTGCAGCTCCTAATCAACAACATTAACAAATTTAAAAACATTAACAAATTTACCATCAACAAATTCAACAACATCAACAAATTCAATAACATCAGCAAGTTATCCATTAATTTTCCCAGTGCCTACCTTGATATGTTTCTTGTTCGCAATCACATGGTCCCTGCTCCTAACTACGTGATCGATGTGCTTCGCCCTTTCCTCGATCCCGGTGACCAAGCTCTCGAAATTTTGCCACCTCCCTTCGAAATTCTCCCAACTCTGCGCCAACTTCGTCAGCACGTCTCTCCTATCTTCCAAATTCGCCACCAACGTCGACCATTCTTCGGCGGCTTCAGCGCTTTGCGATTGTATCTTCGTCTTGTTCTTCTCGTCGGCTTGCTTCACGATCTCACTTTCCCGTTGGAGGAGCAAGTCCAATTCCAGTTGCTGGTTCTGCAACAGAAAAACGCATCTCATATAAGCGGAGATAGTGCACAGCATTTTTCGAATTTGGCGAAAGGTGGTATCGGATGAGAATTTTCATTGAAGTAATTGGGAAAAGTTCGGTGTCAACAACCCTCTATGGGTGCAGAGGTTTAACTGAAAAACCTTTGGGAATTCGACGGTGTGGATCGTAAATTACTGCGATAAGATAAGAAGTTAAATTTGGACACGTTAATGCTCCGTTAATTGTTAATTGTGATGCATCCCGCGAATATAAAAAAAAATTAGGAGATCATGGGGACTGCCGAAAGAAGTGAAAACTTAAAAGTAGGAAAAAGAGTATTTTTTGCAAATTAATTGCAGTATCACGTTGTAATTTTTAAATAATGGTTCTGACTTCCAAGCAACAATTATGTAAATTTTTAAATCTTTAAGATATAAAAATGGAAAGTGACTGACATATCAACGTAGAGACCAAACCACTAAGTCTAGAAGCTTGAAACTTGGCACAGAAGTTCTTTACGTACTGTAGGGCCTCAATAAGAAGGGCTTTTTGTAAATTCAGTCTCTATATGGAAAGTGTTTTTCAGTAAAAGAATTTTTTTTAAATTTTATGAATTACAAGTTTACAATTTAATTTTTAGTTTTTTAGCCAAAAATTCATCTTTATAATGAAAATCTTTTTTCTGAAATTCAGAGTCGCTATTTTGAAAAAAAAACGTTCAAACTTTCAGGGAAACTCAAAATTTATGAATTCCGATTTTTAATACGAACAAAATTGGAAAAAATTCGAAATTTTAGAGAGAAAAGATTTCAATGTTAAAATCAAATTTAAAAATAATAACTTCTCGCAATTGTTGAAATTTTAAAGAAAACAATAAAATATTTTAAAAAAATTAAGGAAGAAAATTAAAAAAAAACTTTCAACAGTCGAAATTAAAAATAAAAAGCAAAATTTTAAAAAAATAATTTTTTTTCTTGTTCTATTTTGTCGTTTTTTTTATCTAAATCGGTAAATATTTAAAAGAACAAAATATTTTTTTTAATTTTCGATTTTATACTCGAAATCAGGTTCTTCGGGGGAAGGGGGCAAAAGGGGGTACATGCCCCAAGGTCCGAGCTTCATATGGATCTGGCGAAGTCTCAATTAGTGAATTACAAAAATCCTTTTTAATTGAAATTTCATAAAACTCAGTTTTTTAAAAAATAATTTTAAATTTATATTCAAAATTTGCTGTCACGAAGCTTCTAAATTTCGACTTTTTGTTAAGGTTTAAACATAAAAAATACTCTTTTTTTAAAATGTCAGCTAATTTATCTGGTAAGTCTCAAATTCATTCTAAAAATTTTAAAAATTCGCAATTTAAAAAGTCGTAATCTGTAAGAACATTCGAAAATTTCAGGAAAGGGCGAACTTTTCAATAAGTAGATTTACAGAAATTCGAAATTTTGTGAAGGAGGCAACATTTTGAAAAATGGTGGAGTTTTGGAGGAAATGTTCAAAAAAAGAATGAAGTTTTTAAAAAAATTAAAATTTTGACGAAAATAGGTCGAAATTTTCAAAAAAAATAGAAATTTCAAAAAGAGATAGAACATTTTAGAAAATTTGAAATTTTGAACAAATCCAAATTTGCAAAAAGTAGAAATTTTCCAACAACAAAAATTGGATTTTTCAAATAAAAATTAAAACGTAAAAGTCAAAACTTTGAGCAAGAATCGATTTTTGTGAAAAAAATTAAAATTTTTAAACCACTTTAAAAAAGTGAAATTTCGAGAAAAAGACCGAACTTTAAAAAAGACGAAATTTACCGGAAAAATTTTCAAAAAAAGTCGAATTTAAAAAAAAAAAGTTGAAAGTCTGGGAAAATGTTGAAATTTTCAGGAATATGAAAATTGAAAATTTTGAAGCCAAATTTTCAAAAAAAGTCAAAATTTTGAAAAAGGTCGAAATTTTCATAAAAAACATAAAATTTGAAAAAATAAAAAATTTCATAATTTTTATGGAAAGTTTAAAACGTCCAAAAAAGTTAAAAAATTTAAAATAAGGCAATATTTAAAAATGTCAAAATTTTGAAGGCATTTTCAAAAACCTTGAAATTTGCAAAAAATGGAAATTTTCCAACAAAAAAATTGGATTTTTCAAATAAAAATTAAATTTATGTAAAAGTCAAAACTTTGAGTAGCAATCGAAATTTTTGAAAAAAAATTGAAATTTTTAGGCGAAACAAAACTGAAATTTTGACAAAAAAAGTCAATTTTGAGAAAAAAAGTCCAAATTGGAGGAAAATGTTGAAATTTTGAATTTTGAAGCCAAATTTTCAAAAAAATAGTCGAAAATTTGAAAAAGGTCGAAATTTTCATAAAAACTTTAAACTTGAAGAAAAATTTAAAAATTTTCCAAAAATTTTGGAAAATTTTTTAAAATTTTTTGGAAAATATTTCAATTTTTTTTCAAATTTTAAGATTTTATGAAAATTTTGACCTTTTTCAAAATTTTGACTTTTTTTGGAAAATTTTGAAAAATGTCATAATTTTTATGGAAAGATTAAAACGTCCAAAAAAGTTAAGAATTTCAAAATAAGGCAATATTTAAAAATGTTAAAATTTTTAATGTAGGCATTTTTAAAAACTTCGAAAATTTGAAGAAAGGTGGCACTTTCAAACATTCACAATTTTTAGAAAAGTTAAAATTTCCAAAAATTGTCAACCATTTTAAAAAATTACAAGAATTAATAAATTTAGACATTTCCTCTAAGATTCTAAAAAAAATCTGAAATTTTCTAAAAGTCCGAATATTGAAGACAAGCTAAAGTTATCAGAGAAATCAAAATTTTCAAAAATATCGAAATTTTAAAAAATGTAAGTAGAAAACTTTCAAAAATATCTAATTTTCACAGGAAGTACAAATTTCTAAAAGAAAGATAAGATTGCCAAAAATGGACAATATTTTGAGGAAATTGTCAAACAATTTTGAAATTCTAAAAATTACCGAGTTTTCAAAATAGAATTTTTGATCAAATTTTCAGACATTCTGAGATTTTCGAAGGATCCAAATATTAAAGAAAAGGCCAAATTATCAGAAAGTTCGAAATTTTCAAAAAGCTTACAATTTGAAAAGGCAAAATTTTGGAAAAACTCGAAATTTTGGAAACACTCGAAATTTTGGAAAAACTCGTAATTTTGGATACTTTAAATTTTAAAAGAAAAGACTTGAACATTTCTTTTTTAAAAAGTCGAAAATTTTTTAAAAAATTGAAATTTTGATGATATGAGGTCTAACTTTTCAAAAAGTAGAAATTCTGGAAAGAGATGGAAGATTTTAAAAAAGTTAAAATTTTGAAAAAATCCTGATTTACAAAAAGTGGAAAATTTCCAACAACAAAAAATTGGATATTTCAAATAAGAATTAAATTTACGTAAAAGTCAAAACTTTGAGTAAGAATTGAAATTTTTGAAAAAAATTGACATTTTTAAACGAGTCAAAACAAACTGAAATTGCGAAAAAAGACCGAACTTCAAAAAAGACTAAATTTATCAGAGAAGTTTTCAAAAGTCGAATTTTGAGAAAAAACGACTAAATTCAGGGAAAATGTTGAAATTTTAAGGAATATGAAAATTGAAAATTTCGGAGCCAAATTTTCAAAAAAAAAAGTCGAAATTTTGAAAATGGTCGAAATTTTCATAAAAACCTAAAATTTGAAAACAAAATAAAAAAAATAGAATTTTTAAACAAGTCAACATTTTAAATAGTCACTTTTGAACATAGATCGAAATTTTTGAAGAAAGTGAGCATTTCGAAAAAAGGTAAAGTTACAAAAAAAGGAAAAAAGGGAAAATCAAAATAACGAAACTAGCAAAAAATGCAACATTTCGAATAAGTCGAAATTTTGAGAAAAGAGTAATTTTGTCAAAATTTACAAAAAATTTTAATACTTTCAGAAAAACTAAATATTTTTGAATAAAGACAAAAAAAAGGAAAAATAAGTCCAAATTAACATAAAAGTCAAAAATTTTCTAGCAAATTTTGAAAAAAGACATTTGGCAAATAAGTCACTATTTTGAAAAAAAAAAACGAAATTATGAAAGAGCTGAACTTTACAAAATAAATTAGAATTCAGAAGGGTGGTAATTTCTCTAAGAAACTGGAAAATTTGACATGAAAAACTTTTAAATTAAGTCTAAATAATAAAAGGACGAAATTGTCAAAAATTTTGCCACCTCCAGACAATCAAAATTTTGGGAAAAGGCTGATTTTTTTTTGTGGTCCTTGGGTATGTTCAAAGATTGAAATACAAATCTTCTCTTGGTTTCGGGGGACAAGTTTTATTATTTATTTATTGCAATTGCTGAAAACTTGAAAAAAGTCGGAAATAAAAAAAAGTAAAAATGTTGAGGTCAAGGTTTTTAGAAATGTAAATTTTAAAAATAAAACAATTCTTCAAAAATAATTTAAATTAAAAATCAATCGAATTTTAAAAAGTTGCTTTTTAAAAAAATTTAAATTTCGAGGCAAAATTAAAAAAAAAAGCAAAAGAAGTGGAAATTGGCAAAAAGTTCAAAAAAGAAATTTTTTAATAAAGGCAAAATTTTCAAAAAAGTATTAAACATTTCTTAAATATAAATCAAAACATGTTTAAAAAGGCCAAAAGTTTTAAAAAGTAGAAATTTTTAGAAATCAATATTTAAAAAAAATCGATTTTCAAAATCACAAAATTTCGAGAAAGGAGAGCGCCCCTAAATATAGAATTTTTTAAAAAATTCTATATTTTCTAAAAAAGCGAAGTATTCAAGAGGGGTCGAACTTAAAAAAAAATTGGTAGAACACTCAAAATGTTGGAAAAATTCAAAACTGTCGAAATTTTTAATCAAAATTTTCAAAAAGTCGAAAAATTTGATTTTTTGTTTTTTTTTGAAATCATCAAAAAAAAAATAATTAAATTACTTTGAGGATTAGAAAAAGGTGTATGAATATAAAAAATTCGAATCTTTTTGAAAATTTTGATTTTTATTGACAACTTTGGTTTTTTTCTAAATTTCGACAAATGTTTTGAAAATCTCGGTTTTTTTTTTCAGAATTTCGACATGTTCACGAAATTTCGACTTCTGAACATGAATTTGTATTATTGAGAATTAAAAAATTCTTTTATAAATGCGATTTTTTTTGAATGGCAACTTAAAAAAAGGATTTTTTTGATAACTTCGACTTTTTCTTCCAATATCTAAATATTTTTTACATTTCGATTCATTTAAAAACGTTAACTTTTTCTTCACTTTTTTTGGAAGTTGACTTTTTTCAAAATTTCAATTTTTTTCCCAAATTTATTTTTAAAATTTTCGACCACCAATGTTTCGTCTCTTTTTGAAAATTTAGACTCTTTGATGCTTTTAACTATTTTTTTTAATTTTGACTTCTTTTTTTTTTGAAGAATTTGGATTTTTAGAAACCTTCGTCGATATTTTAAATTTCTACTTTTTTCAAGATTTCGACTTAATTTTGAAAATTTTGACACTAAGATTTTCACTTATTACAAACTTTCTATATTTTTTTTAACTCTGAAATTTTAATTTAATCTCAAAATTTTAACCATTTCAAAATTTCCACTTATTGCAAACTTTCTATATTTTTTTCAATATTTTGAACCCTTCGATTAATTAATCTCAAAATTTTAACTGTTTCAAAATTTGGCTACTTAAAATTTTTCCAAATTTTGATTTTTTCTCGAAATTTTTATTTTATTGTTAACTTCGACATTTATTTGAAAAATTCTGCGTTTTTGTAAATTTCGACTTTTTTGAAAATTTCGCTACTCTTTCTTTGAGTTGTTTATTTTAAAAATTTTACATTTTTTTGAAATTTTTTACTTTTTCAAAATTTTAACATTTTTCAAAATTTGGTATTTCTTAAAAATTGCAGTTTTGCAAAATCTTCTCTTTAAATAAATCGACCTTTTTTTCTACTTTGTCTGAAAGTTTTGATATTTTTTGAAAGTTCTGATATTTTTTTGAGAATGTTTCGAAAATTTTGTTTTCCTTTTGGAAAATACTGACCAATTTTCGATTTTTTTTTAATAACGCAGCTTCTTAAAAATATTTCCAATTTTTCTTGAAAATTCTCACCTATTAAAATGTCTAGCTTAATATTTTCGATATTTTTCCCAAATATCGACTTTTTGTAATCGAAATTTTGATTATTTTAAATTCGACCTTTTTTTAGAAATTTTCGTTTGAGCTGATCAAATTTTTTAATTTTAATATTTGAAAAATATTACTTTTGAAAATCTTGAAAAAGGTTATTCATATATTTTTGAAAATTTTAACTTTTTTTCTAAATTTGGACTTAAATTTCTTTTTATATTTTAAGATTTTCAATTTTTTTTAAATATATTAACTTTATTTAGAATTTCGTCGTTCGAAATTTCAAGTTTTTTGTGAACTTCGAATTCGGAAAATTTTAATTTATTTTTGAAGTGAAAACTTTTGGGTGCGATAAGCGAGTTAGTCCTTTCCAACACACGGATAATCCGGCACCCGCTAATCCAGGTAAATGTTTAAAAAAGAAAAATTGGGGGGCAAAATGTAAACATGGAAAAGAAAAATGGGGGGTCAAAATGAAAATATAAAAAAAAAATTGGGGGGCTGCAAAAATAAAAATATATAAAAAAGAAAAATGAGGGAGGGTATGAGAAAAATTAGGGGCGAGGCAAAATGAAAATGTATAAAAAGAAAAATGGAGGGAGGGGCAAAAGAAAAATTGGGGGGCAAAATAAAAATATATGAAAAAAATGGGAGGGCACAAAAATGGGGGGGAAAATGAAAATATAAAAAAGAAAATAGGAGGGGGTAAAAATGGGGGGCGGGCAAAATTTGGGGAGGAGGCAAAAATAGGGGAGACCAGCAGGAAAATATATAAATACAAAAATGGGGAGGGATAAAATGAGGGGACGCAAAAAACGCGAGGGCAAAAAACTGGGGGGGAGCAAACTGAAAATTTGTAAAAAAATATTTCTCCATGTTTTCACTTTTTTTAATTCGATTTTTTTAACAACGCTCTTTTTGAAAAATTTAATAAAAATTGTTTAAATTTTGTAAAAAGTTTTACTTTTTTAAAAGTTAAGTTCTGTCAAAATGTTGACCTTTTCCCTGTTTTTGCTTTTTTAAAAATTTCAACTTTTGTTCAGAATTTCGTCTTTTCTTCGAAAATTTTATTTTTTGGGTGGTGGTTAATTTGGTTTGTTCCCAATTTTTTTATTTTACCGCTAAACCTCGACTTTGAAAATTTCGACCTTTTTCATAATTTTTGAAGTGAAAAACTTCATTAGACGCCTTGAGCTGTTTTGGTGGTAAACTTTATGGTTTCCCTTTACCACCTCGAGTCACCGTCACGCGTTCCCAACATGCTCCAATGTTAGCATATTTTATACTGTTTGACTATTTTAAAAGTTACATTCGGTCAAAATTCTGACCTTTTCAATATTTTTGCTTTTTTGAAAATTTCAACTTTTGTTCAGAATTTCGCCTTTTCCTCGAAAATGTTATTTTTTGGGGGGAGAGTGATTAATTTGGTTTGTTCCCAATTTTTTTTATTTTACTGCAAAACCTCGACTTTGAAAATTTCGACCTTTTTTCATAATTTGTGAAATGAAAACTTCTTTAGGCCTCTTAAGCTATTTTGATGATAAACTTTATAGTTTCGCTTTACCACCACGGGTCACCATCACGCGTTACCAACATGCTCCAATGTTAACAGTATCTTATACTGTTAATATTAGAGCTTGTCTTGAACTACACTATATGGACACTGTTAGTTACTAGTTTTCACTTCTGTCGGCAGTCGCCAAGGCTGCCTAATTTTTTTTGAATCGAGTTTCGTAAGCATGGTAAAATACTAAAAAATGTTCCCATTTTATTATCCAAATAGTTTTTTCTTTGAAGTCAATATGAAGAACTTAAAAATAGGTGCAATTTTTTGACATTTTGACTCTAGATGGAAAAGTTGATCTGTTGATAATTCTCGAAATTGTAGACTACCTAGGCACTGGTCGCCGATTTTTGGATTTTGATTTATTTACTTTAATAGACTATTTTGTCGTTTCTCTCTTCTTCTAAGTCGCTAAATGTTTAAGTTACATGTTCATTAGTAAGTCACGTATTTGTAATTAATCACAATCTATGCATAAATATTTTCAAGCAAAAGATAACTTTGAAGAGGACCATCAGTCATAAATAATTTGCAGAAAGTTACATACCTTTAAAATTCCAAAACAAAAATAAAAACACCGTTTTATAATAAAATGCCAACTATAGTGTAAACAAATGCGATAACACACCGTTCAATTGCTAAATATAACTTCTATTTGTACGAATTTTTGCCCAAATTGGTTGAATCGCCGGCCGGCAAAATAAGCCAAATGCGTTCACTAACAATTAACATTAACTTCAATTAAACCGTACTCGAGTTCGCTATCCCGAAAGAATTTCGTCTGATGTTGTTTAGCTTTATTAAAAGTAAAGCGCGTCATTCAACCTTGACTGGAACTTCAATTCATATACGATTGAAGTTGTCGAAATATATCGCGTCCGTCAACCGCAAAACGCGAATTCTCCATACAGTGATGTAAGATTCTCAAATCTGGGATGACATCATCGCTCGCGAATACTATTTACCTGATAGTGCTTCCACTATCACAGTCACATTCAGTGCAGAATCATAAAATATGTTTATTTTGTGGCAGAATGTCATGCAGACTAAAATATGATAATTTAATCAGTTTTGCTAAAACTTGTTGCTCTTTTACTGAATATCAGAAGTCCATTCAAAAAGTTATGCATCATAATTTATGCTGCATAAATTAATTATTTTAATCAATGATGAAATGTTTCGCTAAAATTGTTAAAATTTCCTAGAATTGTACGAGGACTCGGTCGAGTTACGATGTTGGTGTCGCCACGTCTTAGTTCTATTTACATTTTTTTTAGCCCTCGGGTGCAAGTAGATACCTTTTTTTCGATGTATCGATTCGTGAAATAAAGTTCCAAAAAATCTTACTTTTTCGACGGTTATCTAGGGGCCAGGTAATATGTCACCTGATCCCATTTACTATTTCACAGCCACTACTTTGATTTTTTAAATATCACTTTTTTTTGAAATTTCTGCTTTTTAAATTTAATATTTTTCTGGAATTTTAATTTTTTTCAAAGTTTCGACTTATGAAATTTCGATTTTTAAAATTTCGCCCTTCTCCTTTCGACTTTTCCGAAAATTTCAACTTTTTTTAAAATTTTTTCGAGTCATGTGTAAAAAGAAATCACAAATTTCGAGAAAACATTTGATATGAGATTACCAGTCTATGGAAATTACAGTTGAAAATGCAAAAAAATCTTTTCAAGTTAAAGGTGAAATTTTAGGAGAAAATAATGATCTGTTAAATGTAAGTTCGCATTTCGAAGAATATCAAAAGTTTTAAAAAAAAATGTTCTTAAGTTCAAAGCCAATATTTCTAGAAAAAATTCGAACTAACATGAGAAAAAACAAGATTTACAGTCGTATTGAACAAAAAGAATGAAATGTTAAAGTTTAAATGGAAATTTTCGGAAAAAACTAAAACTAGCTTTATTTTTTAATTTTTTATTTTAAAAAAATCATATTATTGAATCTGAAATTGAGAAAAAATAGAAAATTCGAATTTGAATTAAAGAAAAAATTATAGCGTAGAATTCGGAATTTTTTAAAAATCCCGCGAAATTCGCAAAAAAATCAACTTTTATTAGACACCGAACTTTCTCAAAAATAGAACCTTCCATTTGGAAAGCTTCTCTTATTGTTAAAAGGCCAAAATACCCATCAATCAATGAAAACAGCTTAATAATTTGGTAACGCACACTGTAGATAAAAATTAAGGAAAAGCGGCTCACCTGTATATCATTGAGAGCATGGGAAATCTTCTGGATGTTGAAATGTAAACCTGCCAACGTCGAAACGGGTTCATCCGTAAACTTAGTCCTCGAAGTCAGAGCTTTCACCTTGTCCAAAGCCTGACAGTAATCCTTCCAAATTTCCGCGTCTTGTTCCATCTGCGCCCTTTGGCTTTTGGCCGAGTTCAACGTATTTTTCAGCAGCTGCGTATGGTACTGCTGCTCCCCGCTCAACTCCTCCTGCTCGCTGGGAGTCAAACTGGGCCAAATCTTGTCAGCGGCCTGCTGAATCGTCTGGGACACCAGCTCCTTAACATTATTTTCAGTGCTGAAGAAGATCTTGTGTTCCTCAAGATCGGAGAAAATATTCTCAAAGTCGACGCCATCCTTATGGCAGGAGAGACGAATCTCGGCTTCTTTAACCCAATCGAAGAGTTTCTGCTTCTGATTGGCGTATTCCTCGCGTAGTGCTTTATTACTGAGAAGGTATTTTTCCCTTTCGTCTAGTTCTCTAGGAATGGAAGATAAAAGAGAACCAGCTTCGGAGAGTTGCTCTTGTAAACTACTGGGCATAAGTTCGTCGTGTTTGGTAGTTTCCTGAATTTTTCTAATCTTGTCCAAGTAGCCGTTAACCTCGCGGGCAAACTCGTGATGGTTTCGTATTTCTCGCTCGACGCTGTCGACGTCGCGCTTCAGCAGAGGTCTGGATTCGATTTTCGCCTCGTTGCCGTGCAACCAATCCAGGATTTCTTCTAATTCGGCGGCGAGCTTCTTATGTTCGGCTGCTGTATTCTCGTGTTCTTGTCTTTGTTTCTCCACGGCGCGCCTCAAGTTAAGCAAACCTTGCTTAAGCGACTGCAGTTGCTCAGCGATGGCGTTGCGATCTTGAGCGGTACCATCGGCGGCTATCTGCTGGCCTTTGTCGGCTGCCGTCGCTAGCAAGGCCTCACACTCTTGGATTTTCACGATGACGTCGTCATATTGCTTGATTTTGTCCTCGATGGTGCCCGATTTCTCAATGTCTCGGACGACTTCCGTGTATTTGGTGATGAAGGTCATAATTTCGGTGATCAAGGCGATGTACTGCTCACGTAGGAGCAAGAGTTGTCTCAGACGCGCTATCTGGTTCTCTATCGATTTAATTAGGTCGTCTTGTGTTGACAGAACTCTTTGGAGATCAACGGGATTGGCCCCAGGTACATCGCTGAGTTTGGATTTTTGGGCCTTCAAATCCTTGAGGATGTTGTCATAGGCGGCTAACATCTGTTGAACGTCTTCAACTTTGCTTCCAACTGGTCGATTCAACTCCTTGAGTTGATTTTGAACATGTTCAATGAATTGTAGAGCTTCCAGTATTCGATTCTGTGCCTCCTTCAACTGCAATATGTTTTGCTTGAGGGCGTCAGTTCTATCTTTAATTAAATCAGCGACTTTGCCATGCCGATTCCTCAAGCTGCCCAACATTTCGTTCAATGTGAACTTATCAGATTCGCTGATGGTCGGCAAAATAGCTTTCCCTTGCTCCATGATCTTGTCAATGTCGTTGGACACCCGCTTAGCTTCTTCGTTCAGTTTTAGGTATTTCGCCAGCTGCTCCTCCAGATTTTCCAAATTGGGGGCCCTTATTTCGGAAGCTGTGGCCACTTCCGCCTCTTTTATCCAATTAGCGCACTGGTCGATGTCGTTTTCGAAGTTCTTCCTGCCTTGGAGCAAATCGGAAAGCGCGTTAACCTTCTGCTGGGATTCCGTTTTCAATTTGTCGTATTCATCTTTGACTTCATCAAGAAGACTCTGCAATCGCCCCCTGTCTTCATCATCGCATTCTTTCAAAACGCTTTGGCCCAACTTCAGTAAGTCATTGAGATCGCCCTCGTGGAAGACCTTGATTTGCGCTTCGTACTCCTGATGTTGGAGAATCTCGCGCTCGACCTCCTGGGATTCTAAGGGTAAATACCCGCTTAATTTGCGGATTTCAGAGTTTTTGTTCTTCAGCCAAGCTTTGGCTTTCTCCAAGCTGGATTCCAAGGTTTTTCTGGTGTTTCCGGCGGCGGTAACTCGGTCGATTTCAGATTTGATTTTCTCAACCAATTCCTCGAGTTCATCCCCAAGATTCTTCAAAGATGTTTCCAGTTGATTCTGCTCTGCTGGCTCGAGTTCGTTGGTCATATTCCCCACGCGTTTGATCAGAGTGTCTTTCAGTAAATTTTTGTTGTCTGCCTCCTTCAGCAAGGATTTGAGGGCGTTCAGTTTGTCGTCGGTCTTTCTGCTTTCGAAGCCGAGCGGTTGAGGTCTTCTCAATCCAATAATCCGCTCTTTAACCCATTCCCGAGCCTGCTCAATTTCGTTGCGAGTATCCTCGATACCTTTTCTTGTAGTCTCCAAAACTTGAAGCTTGCGCTGGAGCCGCTTACCGATATCGTTATACCTTCGATCAATCGACTTGAGTTGTTCTTCTACTTGCTGACAGTCCAAGTTGTTGACGATTTCCATCACCTTTGAGGCTAGTCTTTTGACATCTTCCAAGCGTTTGGAGCCTTGGTCGTCGAACTCGGCTTGCAATTCGGTAATAGCCGATTGCTTCTGCTGGCAATTCAACCCGGAACCCTTATCGATAACATCGATGCGTTTCACTAAGTTATCAAACCAGTTGTTGATCACTTGCACGCTCTGTCTGTATTCGTCTATTATGTCTTGATTGGTCTGCTTGTCGGCGATCGCGCTGGTTAAATCGGCCTCCAAGTCGTCTAGAACTTCTTCCACTTCTGCGTTGTTAGGTGATGGTAATTCCGTAATCAGCTGATGTTTGCGCTGACCTATGCCGGCGAGGATGTCGTTCATGGCGTTAAATTCTTGTTTGGCTGCATCAGCTCTCAATTTGCTCGGTCGGTTCCTCCATTCCGCCACCAAGTTCTTCTGAGCGCCAGCCCATTTTCTAATGGCGTCTCTCTGTTTCTCTTTCTCTTCGAATTCCGCTATTCGGCCTCTTAGATCACCGAGATGTGACTGCACCTGGAACAATTAACTAGATTATTCAAGAAACTCTTTTGTCGTTAGCAGATTTACCTGATCTATTAGATCCTCTAATTTGGATCTACATTCTAACTCTTTCTGGGGTACTTGCAACGGGGGCGCTTCTCTGGGGCTGCTGGATCTGCTGAGTGAAGCTGTGGCTGCCTCGCATGCTTGCACTGCTAGAGTCAAGCGGTTCTTCTCCACTTGTAACTTATTATGCAAGCTCTGAAAAAAAAGTGTTAATTTCAAGAGTTAAGGTATCTGTATTATGGCTTCCAAAATATCAAATTTTTGAGTATCCTGGATTCAGTTTAGGTGTCTAAAATTAGACTCTTTTTTGGGTTCTTTGGGTAGAAACTCAACTTTTGAAAGACATAAACAAATCTTTACATTTAGAATAAGAGTCAAAAACCATATAGTTGCAAAACAAGGCCTATATCAATACTAACCTTGGCAGTTTCCATTTGAGTTTGAGCCTCCTCAATTGTATCTGTCACCTTGTTAACCTCCTCTTCAATCACAGGCTCCAATTCGACCAAATTACTCATAATGCTATCCAACGTATCCTCATATTCTTTGAATTTGGCTAAAGTATCCAACAACCTGCTCTTTATCTGAGCAGCGCTCTGGATTAGAGAATTGTAGCTCTCGTAGACGTTATTCAACTGCTTTTCAATGGCGTCTTTGATTCCTGGGGCATTTTTAACGTATTTGGCAATTTGCTTCTGCCCTTTATCCTTGACGTCATTAATCGTGCTTTGATAATCAGTAATTTTCTCCAAGATGTCCTCATGCTCCTTCAATTGTTGCTCAGTTTCCGCCCTGTTGGTAATATTCATGGAATTATGCGACATCAACTGGAACGAAATCTGCAAAATCCACTTCTCAGTATCCTGCAGACTCTGGTGATAGTCTAGATAATCCTGGATTTCCGCTTCCAATCCTTGCTTCATGTTTTGGCACTTGGACTTCAAATCGTCATATTGGTTTCCTACTTGCTCAATGTCTTCGACTATCGAGGGATTATCAGCCCAAGAACTAAGTTCTTTAGCTTCGGTCACCAAATTGTTCAAAATGTCTTCCTTAAGGTCGATTTCACTTGAGAGATTCTTGAGTCTTTCCAAGTTGGTTTTCATTTCGCCTAATTCGCCGGTTGAGCCTAGGGTGGCCCCTAGGGCGCCGTCGGTGTCACGCAACCACTCCTCGAATTGCTTTTTGTTATCGTAATAGTCTTCCCATTTTAACAAAGACGCTTTTAGTTGGGCTTGCACGGTGTTCAAGTCGCGGTTGAGTTGGTCCCAGCTACTTCTGAGTTTGGACATATCGTTGCGGAGTTCTTCCTGTAGAGGCACCGGTGACGTATTGAGCGCTTTAGCGAAAGCTTCCTGCAACGCGTTGAGCAACTGTTGCCCCTCTGGTAAGTTAGTCGCAACGGATTTGATCACTTCCAGACGTTTTTTAATCGTATCTTGATCGGCCACACCAACTGAGTCTTGGACGACAGTGTGCGCCGCACTCAGCCAGTTCTCAAGTTGGATTTTCCCCTTTAAGAACTCTGTGTGATCCGATAGGTTCTTCTCGACTTTAGAAACTAGATTTTGGGCACCGGTGAGTAAGTTGCTGTACGAACTTTGGAGTTGGACACTTTTGTCCCTAACCCAACCGACGGCGCAAAGCTCCATGAGGGTTTCACATATGTCTGAGAAGTTTTCCATTTCGGGCTTGTAATCCGCTATGGTTTGAAGAAGCGAACGACACCGTTCCAAATCTTCGGGGGTTTTGTTGTCACTTTTGGCTTCGCTATCGACCAATTTTTCCATTTGTTCGACCCAACTTTTGTTTTTGGCGAAGTCGTCGTTGAAATCTTGCCAAGCTGTTTTACAGCGTTCTATATCTCGCTGAGTTTCCGAGCAGAGGGCCTCGAGGGCTTCCCATTCGTTCTTCAACTGATCGATTTCTTCACCTATCAGGTTTTTACCATTTTCGCCGGTGGTTTTGGACACTGATAGACTAAGTTCAATCGCTTTGTGAACTAAATGTTCGTAGTCGGGCAGGGAAGCAACCACTTGCGACACTCTGTATTCTTTGTCCAGAACTGCTTCTAATTCATCGTGCAAGTCAGGAACAATTTTGTATTTCCAGTTTCGCATCTCTGATTTTTTCAAGGGCGTTGTTGAGATAATTCTTGTAGTCTATATGTTCGTTGACTTGTTCGGTTAAGGAGTCTATTTGTTTTGCAATTGAGTCTTTCAATGCGTCGTACTTTGTGGTCGAAGCTTTGTAATCCCCGACGTCGCCTTGGGCCAATCTTTCGTTGATTTTGTCTACCAAGTCTTGATTGCGCAACCATCTCTCTTTGCAAAAGTTGCAGTTTATCCAATTTCGCTCTTTTTTCCCCCAGCTCATCCAAGTACTGATCTTCCGATTGTAATTGCATCGTCACGTCGTGTAGCAAATCCAGGAGGATCTTATGAAGTTTATCCAACTCTTCCAACTCTGCTGCCTTCGCCGTTAACTTATTTTTGGTTTCTTGCACCTCGTTGTATAATTTCTCCAAGTCCAGCTTCAAGTTGTCGGTGTCTTCCTTAATTTTATTGGCCCCACTTTGCTCGGTGTTCATTATGACGCGCTCTTTGAGTTCCAAGATGTATCGTAACTTATTTTGGCCTTGTTCCAATGAAGCGCGAATATTTTTTACTACTTGCAACTTGTTATTGACCTCGGATAGCGAGTGTGGTATTTCCAGACAACTCTGCAGCTTATCCCTGGTTCTGTCAATCCAATCCTGACACTCCTGGCACAGCGAACTGTGCTGTTGGTGCTCCTGATAGTGAAGCTCTAGCCGTCGCATCACCTCCTTCGCCAACGACAAGATAGCGCTGTATTTCGTCGCTAACTGAGTCACCCCATTACTGATTCTAGTGTCTGAGCAAGTCTCCAGGAGGGCTTGCGCCTTACGATTTAGGGCATCCAACTCGGATTGCCAGTCGAACAGCTTCTGAAGGTGAACCTGGAACTGCTCCAAGACGGAACGCTTTTCCTCCAAGTTATTCTGGAGCTTGTTATGGGATTGGACCAAAGCTTCCTGCTTGGTTAACCACTTAAGAGCATCCTGATACTGCTCTTCGTACTTCGTCCAGTTAACCAGGGCGACTTCAAGCAGATTCTTGGTGTTGTTGACCACTTCGACGTAGTTGTCGAATTCATCCTGAAGGATAGCGACTTCTTCCTCGATGATTTCCTTGTCTTCTTCGGCGGCGCATTGGCAGGCTTTATCCCCGAAATCTAGCGCAATTTCAAGCTTCTTTTGTCCCTCTGGTATTTCATTCTGGAGCGCCTTCAATTGCGACAGCTTGCTTCCCAAAGTTTCCTTGTCGCCAGTTGGTTCGGAGCATTTGCTAAAGCGCTCTTTCGCTAGGCGAATCCATTGGGCGAAATCGTTGCTAGCGTCAATAAACGCCTGGTGCTTTTCCACGGTTTCTTTCTGCTTAGCATAGAGATCTTGAGCTTGTTTGGTTAACGTTTCGTATTTGGAGGATATCTCGGATGCGGGCGCCGCTTGTTTCAAGTCTTCGGCTTTGGACGCCACCGATTGAATCATAGGTTCGAAGGAGATGATATCTTGGACGATGCTTCCGGTGGCTCTTAGGTTGGCTTTGCGTTCTCCAATCGGGAGGGCACTGAGCCCGCTTTGGGCTTTTTTCTTGACGATCTTAGGTTCGGTTACTTGTTGCAACTTGGCTTCTCGATCTGTAATCCACTGCTGCAGCTGGGAGTACGAACTGTCGTAGTCAGCCCATTGAAGCAAGGCGGTTTCCAGGTTGACTTTCACCGTTGACATTTTCTTGACGATGCGATCCCAGTCGCTCTGGATTTCTTTCAGTTCGTTATTTATGGTTTCCTTGCCGTCGGATCTGGTGTTGCGCAGGACCTTCTCGCCGCAGTTGACTGTTGCGTGAATCAGATTCTGACCTTGTTCTCGTTTTTGAATTAAATCCTGAATGAGGTTCAAGTGGTGCTGCAGCACGTCTTTATTGGCGTTTGCAGCGGCTTCTGAGCTGCTTTTGATCAGTTCTTTGGCGTTGTCGATCCATTCTCGGCTTTTTTGGAGGTTATCGGCGTACTCTTGGTGCTGCTGGTGGTTCATTTCGACTTTCTTGAGGACATCTTTGGCCAAATTCAACTCGACTTGATAGCGAGAGTTCAGCTGTTGAAGTTGATTGTTGACGTGGGTCTCCAGTGGAGAATTTAGAAGTATTTTGGCTGATTCGTTCAGTTGATCGATGTCTCTTTTACCGTTCTCCAATTTTTGTAATATCTCTTTTACGTCTTGAACTTGTTTGGCTTTTTCTTCCAGCGTGGGGAAGAGAGCGATCTTGTTGTTTTTAATTAAGATGGCGATCTGCTGGAGCCAATCGGAAATTCTCTCGTATTCGTCCTTGTAGTCGCGCCAATGCAGTAGAACCACTTCCAACTGTTCGCGCTGTTCCTTTAAATCTGTAAGTAAAAGTCAGTGTAATTCTAGGAAAAACGTTTAAATGGAATTGCACAGCAGGGACATTTGTTAGATTCAGAGTTTGGGAGCCAGGGACCGGTTTCGATCTTATTAGTTGGTATACCCTACTCAAATCCGATAAATGCACCATCGCCAGTAGCTACTTGTACTTGATTCGTACAAACAACGCCATCTATCGGGCCAAGTGTCTTAGCTCTCTAGAGGGCATCAGCCTAGGTCGTTTTCTATTTGGACGAAATCACTTGATCCAAAGCATAAAATCCTGCAATAAAATTACCTTTAAAGAGCCTCTCGAATGCTTCCTTCAGCGCTTTGATGTCGTTTTTGATCGCTTCTTGACCGACAGGGCTCGTGTTAGGCAAGACAACTTCAGCTGTGTGATCCAAGTTTTCAATCAGGACTTCCCCTTGTGCCTTTTTGTTGAGGAGGTGGTCGAGAGGGCCAGCGAATGTGGCGACTGTTAATTTGTCCCCTAGGGGGGCGTTCTTCAGCTGTGGAACCTTCTCTTGCGCTCTGGTCATCCACTGTTGGAATTCATCATAAGCTTCTTTATACACCTTATGGTCTTTGAATTGGCATTCGCGATCGTCCAAGAGTTTCTAAAACAAAAAAGTCGGTCTGAAAAGGTTGATCTTCACTTTCGATCTTCACTTTCGAAAAAATTTCAAATTTTTGAAAATTAAATCAACTTTTAAGGAATTTCAAAACTTTTAAATAAGCGGAATTTTCATATAAAAACGAAAATTAAAAAAAAGGGAAATTTTAAACCAAACATTCTGAAAAATTTTCATAGATTAAAATTTTCAAGCGAAATTTTCATATAAAAACGAAAATTTGAAAAAAAAAGGGTAATTTTAAAGCAACATTCTGAAAAATGTTCATAGATTAAAATTTTCAAAGAAAAAACCCACATCTGGTTTATAAAAAAGTCAAAATATTGAAAAATGGCCATGAATTTCAAAAACAAGTTACATAAAAAAAACCAAAAAAGAAGGAATTAATCAAATAATTTGAAATTAAAAAAAAATCCTATAGGATTTATAAAAAAGTCGAAATATTGAAAAATATTCAGAAATTGAAAAAAAAAAGTTGAAATTAAAAAAAATCAAAATTTTTCAACAAAAAAATAAAAAATCAAAAAAACGGATGAATTCTAAAAAAATGAAATTTTGAAAAAAAATTATCTGATTTATAAAAAAATTGAAATTTGGAAAAATAGTCAGAAATTTAAAAGAAGTGGGTGAAATTAAAAATAACTCAAAATTTTTCAAACAAAAATTTAAAAAACTAAAAATATGGCGGAATTTTCAAAAAAATTGAAATTTTGAACAAAAAGTCGTTGTCTGATTTATAAAAAAGTTGAAATATTAAAAATGGTCAGAAAATAAGAAAAAATGGGAAAAATTCGCAAATAATCAAAACTTTCCAAAAAAAAAAAATACAAAAATACGGCGGAATTTTAAAAACAATTGGAATTTTGAATAAAAAATCGTACCTAATTTATAAAAAAGTCGAAATATTGAAAAAATAGTCAAACATTTCAAAAAAAAGGTGAAATTAAAAAAATTAAAATTTTCCAATAAAAAAATCAAAAAACCAAAAAAAAAGAAGGAATTTAAAAAAAAATTGAAATTTTGAAAAAAAATCGTTGTTTGATTTGTAAAAAAGTCAAAATATTGAAGTCAGGAAATAAAAAAAGAAGGGAAAAATTCGAAAGAATCAAAATTTTCCAAAAAAAAACTCAAAAAACCAAAAAAGCGGCAGTTTTAAAAAAAAATTGAAATTTTGAAAAAAAAATCGTATCTGATTTATAAAAAAGTCAAAATATTGGACAATAGTCAGAAATTTCAAACAAAAGGTGAAGGTAAAAAAAAATCAAAAATTCAAAAATACGGCGGAATTTTCAAAAAAATTTCAATTTCGAAAAAAGTCGTCGTCTGATTTGCACAAAGATCGAAATATTGAAAATAGTTCAGAAATTGAAAAAAAGGGAAAAATTCGAAAAGAATCAAAATTTTCCAAAAAAAGATTAAAAACCAAAAAAGATCAAAAAATTAAAAAAACGCCGGAATTTTTGAAAAAAATTGAAATTTTGAAAAAGAAAATCCTACTTGATTTATAAAAAAGTCACAATATTGAAGAATGCTCAGAAATTTCAAAAAAAAGGTAAAATTAAATGAAAATTAAAAAATCAAAAAAACAAAAAAGGAGGAATTAATCAAATAAATTGAAATAAAAAAAAATCTTATAGGATTTATAAAAAAGTCGAAATATTGAAAAATAGTCAGAAATTGAAAAAAAAGTTGAAAATAAAAAAATCAAAATTTTTCAAAAAAATCAAAAATCAAAAAAACGGCAAAATTTTAAAAAAATGAAATTTTCAAAAAAAATTCGTATCTGATTTATAAAAAAACCGAAATTTTGAAAAAAAGTCGGAAATTTGAAAGAAATGGGTGAAATTAAAATAAAATCATTTCACATTTCAAAACAAAAATACGGCGGAATTTTCAAAAAAATTAAAATTTTGAAAAAGCGTCGTTGTCTGATTTGTAAAAAAGTCGAAATATTGAAAAATTGTCAAAAATTTCAAAAAAGATAAAATTAAAAAATCAAGATTTTCGAATAAAAAATCAAAAAACCAAAAAAAAAGGAGAAATTGAAGAAAAAATTGAAATTTTGAAAAAAATCGTATCTGTTTTATAAAAAAGGCGAAATATTGAAAAATTGTCAAAAATTTCAAAAAAAGATAAAATTAAAAAATCAATATTTTCCAATAAAAAAATCAAAGAACCAAAAAAAGGGGAAATTGTAGAAAAAAATTGAAATTTTGAAAAAAATCTTTATCTGATTTGTAAAAAAGTCAAAATATTGAAGTCAGAAATAAAAAAAAAGGGAAAAAATTTGAAAAGAATCAAAATTTTCCAGAAAAAAATTCAAAAAACCAAAAAAGCGGAAGTTTAAAAAAATGAAATTTTGAACAAAAAATCGTCTCTGATTTATAAAAAAGTCAAAATATTGAAAAATAGTCAGAAATTTCAAACAAATGTTGAAGTTAAAAATAATTTTTCCAAAAAAAATCAAAAATCCAAAAATACGGCGGAATTTTCAAAAAAATTTCAATTTCGAAAAAAACGTTGTCTGATTTGCACGAAGACCGAAATATTGAAAATAGTCAGAAATTGAAAAAAAAGGAAAAATACGTAAAGAATCAAAATTTTCCAAAAAAAGATCAAAAACTAAAAGAGATCAAAAAATTAAAAAAGCGGCGGAATTTTGACAAAAAATTGAAATTTTGGAAAAAGCAAATCGTACCTGATTTATAAAAAAGTCGAAACATTGAAGAATGCTCAGAAATTTCAAAAAAAGGTAAAATTAAATAAAAATTAAAAAAGCAAAAAAACGGAGTAATTTTTTAAAAAATTGAAATTTTGATAAAAAATCCTATCTGGTTTTAAAAAAAATAGAAATATTGAAAAATAATCAGGAATTTAAAAAAACGAGGGAAAAAAATTCGAAAAGAATCAAAATTTTCCAAAAAATAAAATGAAAAAACCAAAAGATTTCCAAAAAAATTGAAATTTTGATAAAAAAAAAGGTAAAATTAAATAAAAATTAAAAAAGCAAAAAACCAAAGTAATTGTTAGAAAAATTGATTTTTGATTTGATAAAAAATCGTATCTGACCTTTAAAAAAGTAGAAATATTGAAAAATAATCAGGAATTTAAAAAAACGAGGGAAAAAAATTCGAAAAGAATCAAAATTTTCCAAAAAATAAAATGAAAAAACCAAACAATTTTCAAAAAAAATTGAAATTTTGATAAAAAAAGGTAAAATTAAATAAAAATTAAAAAAACAAAAAACAAAGTAATTTTTTAATTTTTTTAGAAAAATTGATTTTTGATTTGATAAAAAATCGTATCTGATCTTTAAAAAAGTAGAAATATTGAAAAATAATCAGGAATTTAAAAATAGGGAAAAAAATTCGAAAAGAATCAGAATTTTCCAAAAAATAAATTGAAAAAACCAAAAAAGCGAAAACATTTTCAAAAAAAAATTGAAATTTTGATAAAAAAACATACTTGATTTTAAAAAAAGTAGAAATTTTAAAAAATAGTCAAAAATTTCAATAAAAAGGAGACATTAAAAATGTCCAAATTTTCCAAAAAAAAATCAAAGAACCAAAATTATGGCGGAATTTTCAAAAAAAATTGAAATTGAAAAAAATCTGTCTCATTTGTAAAAAGTCGAAATATTGAAAATACTCAAAAATTAAAACAAAAGGGAAAATTTCGAAAAGAATCAAAATTTTGCAAAAAAAATCATAAAACCAAAAAAGCGGCGTAATTTTGATAAAAAAATTTAATCTGATCGTATCTGATTTATAAAAAAAGTCGAGATATTGAAAGATAGTCAAAAATTAAAAAAAAGGTGAAATTTAAAGAAAAAACCAAAAATCGGAGAAATTTTAAAAAAAATTGAAATTTTGATAGAAAATCGTATCTGATTTTTGAAAAGTCGAAGTACTGAAGAATAACCAGGAATTTAAAAAAAAAGGGGGAATAATTCGAAAAGAATCGAAAATTTTCCAAAAAAAAATCCGAAAAAAAACCAAAACAGCGGCAAAATTTTCATAAAAAATTGATATTTTGAAAAAATAATTGCATCTGATTTGTAAAAAAAGTCGAAATATTGTAAAATAGCCACAAATTTCAAAAAAAAGTTAAATTTAAACAAAAATCAAAATTTTCAAAAAAAAAAAATTCAAAAAAACGTCGGAATTTAAAAAAAATGAAATTTTGAAAAAAGATCGTTTTTGATTATTTTATTAAGTCGAAATATTAACAAATACTCGGGAATTTAAAAAAACAAAGGGAAATATTTGAAAAAAATCCAAATTTTCCAAAAAAAAATTAATTGACCCAAACAACGAAACAAATTTCAAAAAAATCAATTTTGTTTAAGAAACAAAATTTTCAAAATATGTAATTTAAAAATTTCGATAATAAAATTTTGAAAAATTGATGAATTTTCAAAAAATTTTGAATCTAAAAAGCTGAATTTCCAAATAAAGGCAAAATTTTTAAGAAAAAAGGAATTTTAAAACAGAATTTGAAAAAATGTTGAAATTTTCATTGAAAGTTAAAATTTTTAATAAAAATAATAATTTTTAAAAAAATTTGATAAAAATTCATATATTTCTAAAAAGTCGAAATATTGACAATTGGTTAAAAAACTCAAAAAGGGAGAAATTAAAATAAGTCAACATTTTCAAAAACAAGTTTAAAAATAATACGAAAATTTTAAAGAGAAGTTTCAAGTTTCAAAAAACATTTGAAAAAAATTCGAAATTTGAAAGAAAAAGTTTTGAAAAATGTTGAAAATTTAACAAACATTTTAAATTAACAAAAACAATTATATTTTAGATTTAATCTAGGCAGATTAAAGACAAGATTTCATTTAAAAAAAGTGAAGATTGTATTTGCATAATTTATTTTATGCTCAGCCCCTAGTCCGACCCCCACGTGCCCCCTACACCCCTACAGTAAGGCCGCTTCTTAGTCAGGTGATTAAGGAGGATAAAAGTAATGATATTATGAAATAATAAGTAAGATTAGTTACCTTTATTTTGGATGCAACTTCGTCAAATTTATCCAAAATCCTCTGGGCTTCCCCAATAGCGTCTCCTTGTCCAGACGTCAGCAGATCGGCCGCTAGGGACCTCAAATTGTCCACTTCGATTTTCTCGCATCGAACTTTCTCCTCGACGCCTTTGATGCTCTCCAGCTGGGCTTTCTTCTCGGATAACGTGCCCTTGAACTCGCTCAGCTCCCTCAGTTGATTCTCCATCCATTCGATGGTTTTGCTCAACCCTTTGATCTCATCAAGAACGTTGGCCCATTTGGTCAAGGCGTCATCCAACAGATTCTTGGTTTCGATCATTTTCGAGGCCAAATTCGACCATTCCTGCTGAAGATAGGTGAGTTTCTGGTTGATGGCGTCGTGTCCACTTGGAGCTGTGTTCGTCAGCACGGCTTGGGCCAGCTCGAACAGACTCTGGATCTTTGCGAATCCTTCCTCTTTGTTTAAGAGGAGTTCTTGGATGGTTTCCATTTTGCGCTCTAGTTTGTTTTGTGGGCAATTCTGCACGTTGGCGCAATCGGCCAATTTTTCTTTGATGTTACCCAGCCAATCTTCACATTGTTCGACGTCAGAATCAAAATCTTGATGACTGGTTACGAATTGTTGCCATTTGGAATTCAAGTCTTTGACTTTTTGACAAATTTGCTGGTATTTGACCCCCAGTTCTGATATCTGGGAGGTTCGATTGCATAAACCTTTATTTAGTTGTTGGGCTTTTTCAGTGACTTGATCTATTTCGAATTCTTTTGCTCTGATTTCTCCTTGTAGCTGCTTGAGTGCGTCCAATTGCTTTTTCTTTTCGGCAGCTGTTGGCTTTAGGTCCACGGAATGTAATTTGGTGTCTGTATCTCTGATCCAAGCCAGACAGTTATCCTTAAGGGTTTCGTAGTCGTTCCAACGATGTAATTTGTCCTGCAAGTGGGTAATTGCGCCCTCTATCGCAGAAACCATCGCTGCCCAAGCTTGCTGAGTATTTTCTATTTGGTGACGAACGTGAGGCTGGCCTTGCTCGTTGGTGCCCTTGTTGACTTTATCCCCCAGGGTCTTAACGGCCAACACTCTGGATTCGTCGTCTCGCAAGGCGGCTTTCAGATTCTAAAAAAAATTGAATATTAGTAACACTTTCAACAGTGTAGCAGTTATTTCAAATGCGCGAGTTTCAAAGAATTGGTCAAAATTTCTTTCAAAAATTTTGGGTTTGGCTTCATAAGTCATGCAAGAAATCTACTGTCCAAATTTCCTAATTCTGATTTCAATTCTTTGGCTCTAAGTTGATTAGTTAGTCAATCAATAATACAGATTATTGGAAGAGAAATTTTTTTCTTATTGATCTTACCTTAAGTCTGTCCAAATTAGTATGAAGCGAAATCTGTTCCAAATCCGCGTTGGCCAAAGACTCCACGGTTTGGGTGGTCTCGCTGATCCAATCATTTGCGTCACCGAGCGCCTTCTCCAGCTGCTGATGATCGCTGACGAACGTCTCGTACTGCTCCACGAAATGCTGCGCCCTCTTGAGCACTTTCCCATGTTGTTCCTTAATCTGGGCCAACGTCTCGTCGATGCTATCGTTCCGCTCTGGCAAATTCTCCACTTTATCCGTCAAATCCAGCACGTCCTGCTGATGAGCATTCGCGTCGTGTAAAAAGTTCCGGTAAGTTTGAAGTTGAGCCCTTTTCTCGTCCAAATTGGCCTTTAGTTCCAATTTGTTGGGCCATTTCTGTTCCGCTTCTTTCAGCCAGCCCCGAATTTTGGAAGCACTTTCCTCGAAACCGCTCCATCTGGAAAGATGATTATCGGATGGGTTCATTGAGGAGGAAAATGGCGTCCTAACGCGTCAAAAAAAGTAAAATAACGGACGCTTGCACACGAAATTGACAAAACGCGACAGGTGTCTAATTTCAACTCTGTGACATTGACAAATGAATTGGGAACAGGTCGGCCACAAGGCACACTAATTAGATCAGTGTCATGTATACAAAACAATTGACAAATTAATTTTCTCGAAAATTGAAATATAATTCTTGCCCCCTGAAACCAAGAAAGATTAAAAGACACAACAAAGGTTGCTCTAATACGTTTCGATAACCAAGCTATCATCTTCAGAAAGATATCAGGTGGTATCTCTCTGAAGATGATAGCTTGGCTATCGAAAGGCATTAGAGCAACTTTTGTTGTGTTTTTTAATCTTTCTTGGTTTCAGGGGACAAGATTTGTATTTCAATTTTTGAACCTAACCAAGGACCAGTCCGTTGCACCAAAATTTTATCCAAATTCAGTGATATCTTTTAAACAGCCTGAAAGTCATTAAATGCTAACGCAAGTCGTCGCCTATTTTTCTAATAGGGGCCCAAAATTTCGTTAATTCATTCATGTAGTTCCAAAAGATATTTCAAAATCTCTAGAAAAAAATTTCGAAATTTCACTTTCAATCTGGAAGCTTCGAGTATAAGTCAAAATGAGATTAAATTTAAAATCCCTCACAACTTCAACGTCGAAAGTTCCATGTTAACCTGAAACCAGTTGAGATTTTAAGGGAAAAATTAAAATGAAATTTCTAGATTTTGAAACTTCGAAATTAAATTCAAAATTTTAATACTGATCTTCATTCTGAAATTCCAGGGTTAAAGTTTTCCAATCAATTGCAATACGTACCTTGTCAATTTTTCTTTCAGCTCCCTCGAGCTAGTGTGAATTCCATCAAAGAGGGCCTCCAAAGCCTGCTGGAGTTCTTGTAGTTGGAGATTTATAATCTCGCGACCCTCCTGAGAAGTAGAAGGGTACAATTTTTCACCCAACTCGATCGTGTTGTTCAATAACAAGCTCGCTGACGTTTGCTGCAAAATTAATTCCTGAAGAACTTTAGCCTGATCAGCAAGCGCGTCCTTGGACTCAGTTTTGATATGTTCTTTGCAAGAAGCAAACCTGGAACGACAAAAATATGGAATTGCAACCAAATCTGAATTTACTTGCAATCACTAAGCAAAACCTGGAACTGTAAATTTTAACCTGATTTCGGTTTGTAATCAAAAATCTTAACCTGGAGTTGCAAAAAAACCTGGAATCGTGAAACAAAACCTGAAATTGCAAACAAAAATCTGGAATTATAAACCGTAATCTGGAATAACAAACCAAAACATGGAGTTACAAGTGGTTTCGTTTTGTAGTCAAAAACTAAAACCTGAAGTTGCAAACGACAACTTGAAATTGTAAAACAAAATCTAAAATTAAAAACCAAAACTTGGAACTGCAAACCAAAACCTGGAGTAGACCATAACCTGGGATTACGAACCAAAACCTGGTTTCGGTTTGTAGTCAAAGACCAAACCCTGGAGTTGCAAAAGATAACTAGGAATTGTAAAACAAAACGTGAAAATACAAACCAAAACTTGGAATTGTAAATTTTAACCTGGTTTCGGTTTGTAGTTAAAAACCTCAACCAGAAGTTGCAAAAGAGAACCTGGAATTGTGATACAAAACCTGAAATTACAAACAAAAATCTGGAACTATAAACCGTAATACCGTAATCTGGAATGACAAACCAAAACCTGGAGTTTCAAGTATTAACCTGGTTTCTTTTTTGTAGTCAAACACCAAAACCTGAATTGCAGACGACAATCTGAAATTATAAAACAAAATCCAAAATTAAAAACCAAAACTTGGAACTGCAAACCAAAACCTGGAGTAGACCATAACCTGGGATTACGAACCAAAATCTGATTTCGGTTTGTAATCAAAGACCAAACCCTAGAGTTGCAAAAGATAACCCGGAAGTGGGAAATAAAACGTGAAATTACAAACAAAAACTTGGAATTGTAAATTTTAATCTGGTTTCGGTTTGTAGTTAAGAACCTCAACCTGAAGTGGTAAAAGAGAACCTGGAATTGTGAAACAATACCATAACCATAACCTGAAATTACAAACCAAAATCTGATTTCGGTTTGTAGTCAAAGACCAAACCCTGGAGTTGCAAAAGATAACCCGGAAGAGGGAAACAAAACGTGAAATTACAAACCAAAACTTGGAATTTTAAATTTTAACCTGGTTTCGGTTTGTAGTTAAAAACCGTAACCTGGAGTTGCAAAAGACAACCTGGAATTGTGAAACAAAACCTGAAATTACAAACAAAAACCTGGAACTATAAACCGTAGTCTAAAATGACAAACCAAAACCTGGAGTTACAAGTATTAACCTGGTTTCGTTTTATAGTCAAACACCAAAACTTGAAGCTGCAAACGACAACCTGAAATTGTAAAACAAAATCTAAAATTAAAAACCAAAACCTGGAACTGCAAACCAAAACCTGAAGTAAACCATAACCTGGAATTACAAACCAAAATCTGATTTCGGTTTGTAGTCAAAGACCAAACCCTGAAGTTGCAAAAGATAACCCGGAAGTGGAAAACAAAACGTGAAATTACAAACCAAAACTTGGAATTGTAAATTTTAACCTGGTTTCGGTTTGTAGTTAAAAACCTTAACCTGGAGTTGCAAAAAACAACCTGGAATTGTGAAACAAAACCTGAAATTACAAACAAAAATCTGGAACTATAAACCGTAATCTGGAATGACAAACCAAAACCTGGAGTTACAAGTATTAACCTGGTTTCTTTTTTGTAGTCAAACACCAAAACCTGAATTGCAAACGACAATCTGAAATTGTTAAGCAAAATCCAAAATTAAAAACCAAAACTTGGAACTGCAAACCAAAACCTGGAGTAAACTATAATTTGGAATTACAAACCAAAATCTGATTTCGGTTTGTAGTCAAAGACCAAACCCTGGAGTTGCAAAAGATAAACCGGAAGTGGAAAACAAAACGTCAAATTACAAACAAAAACTTGGAATTGTAAATTTTAACCTGGTTTTGGTTTGTAGTTAAAAACCTCAACCTGAAGTGCTAAAAGAGAACCTGGAATTGTGAAACAAAACCTGAAATTACAAACAAAAATCTGGAACTGTAAACCGTAATCTGGAATAACAAACCAAAACCTGGAGTTACAAGTGTTAACCTGGTTTCGTTTTGTAGTCAAAAACCAAAACCTGAAGTTGCAAACGACAACCTGAAATTGTAAAACAAAATCTAAAATTAAAAACAAAAACTTGGAACTGCAAACCAAAACCTGGAGTAAACCATAACTTGAAATTACAAACCAAAATCTGATTTCGGTTTGTAGTCAAAGACCAAACCCTGGAGTTGCAAAAGATAACCCGGAAGTGGGAAACAAAACGTGAAATTACAAACTAAAACTTGGAATTTTAAATTTTAACCTGGTTTCGGTTTGTAGTTAAAAACCTTAACCTGGAGTTGCAAAAGACAACCAGAAATTGTGAAACAAAACCTGAAATTACAAACAAAAATCTGGAACTATAAACCGTAATCTGGAATGACAAACCAAAACCTGAAGTTACAAGTATTAACCTGGTTTCTTTTTTGTAGTCAAACACCAAAACCTGAATTGCAAACGACAATCTGAAATTGTAAAACAAAATCCAAAATTAAAAACCAAAACTTGGAACTGCAAACCAAAACCTGGAGTAAACCATAATTTGGAATTACAAACCAAAATCTGATTTCGGTTTGGAGTCAAGGACCAAACCCTGGAGTTGCAAAAGATAACCCGGAAGTGGGAAACAAAACGTGAAATTACAAACCAAAACTTAGAATTGTAAATTTTAACCTGGTTTCGGTTTGTAGTTAAAAACCTCAACCTGAAGTGGTAAAAGAGAACCTGGAATTGTGAAACAAAACCTGAAATTACAAACAAAAATCTGGAACTGTAAACCGTAATCTGGAATAACAAACCAAAACCTGAAGTTACAAGTGTTAACCTGGTTTCGTTTTGCAATCAAAAACCAAAACCTGAAGTTGCAAACGACAACCTGAAATTGTAAAACAAAATCTAAAATTAAAAACAAAAACTTGGAACTGCAAACCAAAACCTGGAGTAAACCATAACCTGAAATTACAAACCAAAATCTGATTTCGGTTTGTAGTCAAAGACCAAACCCTGGAGTTGCAAAAGATAACCCGGAAGTGGAAAACAAAACGTGAAATTACAAACCAAAACTTAGAATTGTAAATTTCAACCTGGTTTCGGTTTGTAGTTGAAAACCTCAACCTGAAGTGGTAAAAGAGAACCTGGAATTGTGAAACAAAACCTGAAATTACAAACAAAAATTTGGAAATATGAACCGTAATCTGGAATGACAAACCAAAACCTGGAGTTACAAGTGTTAACCTGGTTTCGTATTGTAATCAAAAACCAAAACCTGGAGTTGCAAACGACAACTTGAAATTGTAAAACAAAATCTAAAATTAAAAATCAAAACTTGGAACTGCAAATCAAAACCTGGAGTAAACCATAACCTGGAATTACAAACGAAAACCTGGTTTCGGTTTGTAGCCAAAGACCAAACCCTGGAGTTGCAAAAGATAACCTAGAATTGTGAAACAAAACTAGAAATTAAAAACCAAAAGTTGGAACTATAAACCAAAACCTGGAAATACAAAAAACTTTTAATTATAAAACAAAACCTGAAATTTCAAACATAACTTAGAACTACAAATCAAAATCTGGTATTAAAAACAAAACCTGGAACTGCAAAACAAAACCTGGAATTGCCAATTTTAACCTGGTTTCGGTTTGTAGCTACAAACAAGAACCTGGACTTACAAAAGAAAACTAAGGATTGTAAAACAGAACCTAAAATTACGAACCAAGACCTAAAACTGTAAAACATAACCTGCATTTAAAAACCAAAACCTGTAATTTCAAATTTTAACCTGTTTTCGGTTTGTAGTCAAAAACTTAAACTTGGAGTTACAAAACAAAACCTGGAATGCGAAAAAAAACCTAAAATTACAAACCAAAGCCTGGAACTGTAAACCATAACCTAGAACTGCAAAATTTAACCTGATTTCGGTTTGCTTTCAAAAACCAAAACCTGGAGCTGCAAAAGAGAACCTAGAATGCAAAACAAACCAAAACTTATAAACCAAAACCTAAAATTGTAAAGCATAACCTGAAATGAAAAACCAAAAACCTGAAATTGAAAATTTTAACCCGGTTTCGGATTGTAGCCAAAAACCAAAACCTGGATTTGTGAAAAAACGTGAAATTCTGAAACAAAACCTAAAATTAAAACCCAAATCCTGAAACTATAAACCAAAGCATGGAATTACAAAACAAAACCTGGGATTGCAAAAAACCTGGCATTTCAAAAAAACCTGGCATTTCAAAAAAACCTGTATTTACAACACGAAACCTGAAATCTTAAACATAAGTTAGACCTACAAACCAAAACCTAAAACTAAAAACAAAACCTGGAATTGTAAAGCAAAACCTGGAATTGCAAAATAAAATCTGGAATTACAAAAAGGCAGCCGTTGAGGTTATTTGAAAGAAGCGAACCTGAAACGACAAAACAAAAACCTGGAATTGCAATAAAACCTGAATTTACTTGGAATCACAAACCAAAACCTGGAATTGTAAATTTTAACCTGGTTTCAGTTTATAGTCAAAAATCAAATTTTAGAGTAATAAAAGAGAACCTGGAATAAGAAACAAAACCTAAAATTACAAACCAAAACCAGGAGATGTAAACCAAAATCTGGAATTGCATATTTCAACCTGGTTTGTAGTCAAAAACCAAAACTTGGGGTTGCAAAAGAGAACCTTGAATTGTGAAACAAAACCTGAAATTACAAACCAAAACCTGGAACTATAAACCATAACCTAGAATTACAAAACAAAACCTGAGATTGCAAAAAACCTGGAGCTGCAAAAAACCTGGAATTGCAAAACAAAACATGAAATTCCAAATATAACTTAAAACTACCAAACTCAACCTGAACTCAAAAACTAAACCTGGAGTTTTAAAACAAAACCTGGAATTTCAAAATAAAATCTGAAATTACAAAAAGGCAACCAATAAGGTACTTTGCAAGAACCGAAGATGACACGACAAAACCAAACCTGGAATTGAAATAAAACCTGAATTAACTTGGAATTACAAACTAAAACCTGGAATTGCAAATTTTAACCTGGTTTCGGTTTAAAGTCAAGAACCAAAATCTCGAGTTACAAAAGAAAACCTGGTATCGTAAAACAAAAATTAAAATTACAACCCAAAATGTGGAACTGTAAACCATAATCTAGAATGACAAACCAAAACCTGGAATTTCAAATATTAAAATGGTTTCGGTTTGTAATCAAAAACCAAAACCGGGAGTTGCAAAAGACAACCTGGAATTGTGAAACAAAACCTGAAATTACAAACCAAAACCTGAAACTATAAACCAAAACCTGGATTTACAAAACAAAACCTGGAATTACCAAAAACTTGGAATTGCAAAAAAATCTGGCATTTCAAAAAACCTGGAAACACAAAACGAAACCTGAAATTTCAAAGAAAATTTGGAACTACAAAGCAAAACCTGGCATTAAAAACAGAACCTGGAATTGCGAAATAACATCTGGAATTACAAAAAGGCAACCAATGAGGTTCTTTGCAAGAAGCGAACCTGAAACGACAAAACAAAACATGAAATTGCAATAAAACCTGAATTTACCCAGAATTACAAACCAAAACCTGGAATTGCAAAATTTTAACCCTGGAATTACAAAAACCAAAACCTGGAGTTACAAAAGAAAACCTGGGATTGTTAAACAAAACCTAAAATTACAAACCAAAATCTGGAACTGTAAACCATAACCTGGAATTATAAAACGAAACCTAAAATTGCACAATTTAACCTGGTTTTGGTTTGTATTCAATAACCAAAACCTGGAGTTGCAAAAGATAACCTGAAATTATAAAGCAAAATCTAAAACTACAAACCAAAACCTGGAAGTGTAAACCATAACCTGGAATGACGAACCAAAACCTGGAACTGCAAAATTTAACCTGGTTTCGGTTTGTAGTCAGAAACCAAAACCTGAAGTTGCAAAAGACGAATTGTAAATCAAAATTTAAAATTACAAACCAAAACCTGGAACTCTAAACCAAAACCTGGAACTGCAAAACATAACTAGGAATAAGAAAACAAAACCTGGAATTGCTAATTTTAAAACGGTTTCGGTTTGTAGTCAAAAACCAAAACCTGGAGTCGCAAAAGAGAACGTGGGATTGTGAAACAAGACCTGCAATTACCAACCAAAACCTGGAACTATAAATCAAAACCTGTAACTGCAAACCAAAACCTAGTTTCGGTTTGTTGTCAAAAAGCAAAATTTGGAGTTACAAAAGAAAAACTGCGATTGTGAAACAAAACCTAAAACCTGGAGTTGCAAAAGAGAACCTAGAATTGTGAAACAAAACCTGAAATTACAAAACAAGACCTGGAACTGTAAATAAAAACCTGGAACTGTGAAACATAACCTAGAATGACAAACCAAAACTTGGACTTGCAAATTTTAAGCTGGTTTCGGTTTGTAGTCAAAAAGTCAAAATCAAAACCTGGAACTGTAAAACATAACTTGGAATAAGAAAACAAAACCTGGAATTACTAATTTTAAACTGGTTTCGGTTTGTAGTCAAAAACCAAAACCTGGAGTTGCAAAGGAGGACGGTGTAATTGTGAAACAAAATCTGCAATTACGAAACCAAAACCTGGAACTATAAATCAAAACCTGGAATTACAAACCAAAACCTGTAATTGCAAACCAAAACCTAGTTTTGATTTGTAGAGCAAAAAGCAAAATTTGGAGTTACAAAAGAAAACCTGGGATTGTTAAACAAAACCTAAAACCTGGAGTTGCAAAAGAGAACCTAGAATTGTGAAACAAAACCTTGAATTTACAAACCGAAGACTTGGAACTGTAAATCAAAACCTGGAATTGTGAAACATAACCCGGAAAGACAAACCAAAACCTGGACTTGCAAATTTTAAGCTGGTTTCGATTTGTAGTCAAAAACCAAAACTTGGAGTTGAAAAGAGAACCTAGAATTGTGAAACAAAACCTGAAATTACAAACCAAGACCTGGAACTGTAAATCAAAACCTGGGACTGTTAAACATAACCTGAAATGACAAACCAAAACCTGGAATTGCATATTTTAAGCTGGTTTCGGTTTGTAGTCAAAAACCAAAACCTGGAGTTGCAAAAGAGAACCTAGAATTGTAAAACAAAACCAGAAATTACAAACCAAGACCTCGAACTGTAAATCAAAACCTGAAATAGTGAAACATAACCTGGAATATCAAACCAAAACCTGGACTTGCAAATTTTAAACTGATTTTGGTTTGTAGTTAAAAACCAAAACCTGGAGTTGCAAAAGAGAACCTAGAATTGTGGAACAACACCTGAAATTACAAACCAAAACCTGGAACTGTAAATCAAAACCTGGAACTGTAAATCAAAACCTGGAACTGCGAAACATAACCTGAAATGACAAACCAAAACCTGGACTTTCAAATTTTAAGACGGTTTCGGTTTGTAGTCAAAAACCAAAACCTGGAGTTGCAAAAGAGAACCTAGAATTGTGAAACAAAACATGAAATTACAAACCAAGACCTGAAACTGTAAATCAAAACCTGGAACTGTGAAACATAACCTGAAATGACAAACCAAAATCTGGACTTGCAAATTTTAAGCTGGTTTCGGTTTGTAGTCAAAAACCAAAACCTGGAGTTGAAAAGAGAACCTAGAATTGTGAAACAAAACATGAAATTACAAATCAAAACCTGAAACTGTAAACCAAAACCTGGATTTACAAAACAAAACCTGGAATTACCAAAAACCTGGAATTGCAAAAAATATGACATTGCGCTGTAAATCAGAACCTGGAACTGTGAAACATAACCTGAAATGACAAACTAAAACCTGGACTTGCAAATTTTAAGCTGGTTTCGGTTTGCAGGCCATAACCAAAACCTGCGGTTGCAAAAGAGAACCTTGAAAAACCTGAAATTACAAACCAAAACCTGGAACTGTAAACCATAACGTCGTGGAATTACAAAACAAAACCTGGAATTGCAAAAAACCTGGAATATCCAAAAAACCTGAATTTTCAAATCCAACTTGAAACTACAAACCAAAACCTAGAATTGCACAATAAAATCTGGAATTACAAAAAGCAATCAATCGAGGGAGTGGGGGATTTAAAACTGTTAACTTACTGAGCTTGGGCTGAGGCGATGAAATCAGAACATTGGCGGTACTTCTCGTTAAAGAGCTTGTGGTCGTCGACGGCTTGTTCACATTTTTTGCAGATTTCTTTGGATGTTGATTGGACTGTTTGGAAGCGAGAAGCAACCTGTTGGACGTTGGTGGCGATCCTGTTGTCGCCGCTTATTTGCACTAACTCTGTTGATTCATCTGTCAGTGTATCTATAAGGGCCTCATTTTGTCTCATCCCGATCAGTAGTTCCTATTACAAAATACCAAAGATTAATCACTTGCTAGTATCGAGATAGTATAACGTTTAAGGAGAATGAGAAGAAATTGAAATAAAAAGAGAAACGCCACCAGGAGACCTAAAGTTACACTAACAGATACTAAATGTAATCGCTGGGTGCAAGAAGAGGATTAAAGATAGAAGATAGATACGTTTACAAAGTACATTGACAATTTGTCTTACTTGGTCCAATTGATCCGTTACCCTAATAAGATTCTTAATGGGTTCTTCTTGAAATTCAGCATTTTTTATTAGATCCTAGAGGTTTAATACAGTTCAATCCACCACACTTCTTAAAAATACAAATAACTTACTCGATATTTCTCCAGCTGCTTCCTGTTTTTCTTCAAGAGTAGCCTTAAGTCCATAATTTTTCAAAACTTGTTCAGCATCAGCTAACCAACCAAGTAATCTATCAAAGGATCCCTCGTAATCATTCCACTGTTTCAAACGATTCTCCAAATTGGACTTAACATCGGTCAAAGTCGAAACAAATTTCTCGTGATCGAACTTCAAATTCCCAACGTCTCTCTTCATAGCCTCTTGGGCTCTACTGGGCAAAATCGATGCTCTATGCTGCACGTGCTTCTCCAGTTCTTCGATTTTGATCACGCTCTCCGGTAGACGATCCTGCAGTTCGGCCAGTTTATCAAAGCGATCTTGCAAAGCGTGCTTATTCCCACTCAAGTCGTTTAGACTGTTCAACTTATCCCAAAGTTGTTTCTGATTGTCCTGTTGCGCCTTCTGTAAATCGTAGAACTGCTGGATACGCCTCCAGACACTCATCCAGCTGCTTGATGTTCTCTTGGACCGCTTTGCTCAGCTTGTTGTAGCGGTCGTTGATCGATTTGACGTTCGCTTGGACTTCGCTCGCTTTATCCTTGTTTTTGGTCAGTTGCGCCAAAATTTGGGCCTTTTCAGTAACACCTGAAAATACAGTCGTTGAAGATATGTAGAAGATGATACGTAGATACGTAGAAGATGAACTGACCCAATACTGGATCCAAGAGAATCGAGACTTTTCTGGATCCAGCATTGGACCTTTTCTGGATCCAGCATTGGACCTTTTCTGGATCCAGCATTGGACCTTTTCTGGATCCAGCATTGGACCTTTTCTGGAACCAGCATTGAACCTTTTCTGGATCCAGCATTGGACCTTTTCTAGTTCCAGAATGCAGAATTGGAGTTTTTTTGGATCCAGCATTGGATCTTTTCTAGTTTCAGAATTTAGAATTGAAGCTTTTCTGGGCCCAGAACTGGATCTTTTCAGTCACGTTTGAAAACGTAGTGGTAGAAAATAAAACATCGATCTAGAATCTAGACCAGTGGGTCTAAATCCGTTATCCGATGATCATCAGAGGATGATTAAGGATTTAGAGATGATGATCATCAGAGGATGATTAAGGATTTAGAGATGATGATCATCAGAGGATGATTAAGGATTTAGAGATGAAAAAAAATGCTTCAAAAGCTTGTACCTTCAATAATCCGTTTATGGGATGTTATTTCTTGTTGGGTGGTTCTTTGCTTCAGTAGTTTAGCTTTTACTTCCTGGATGCTGTTCAAATTGGAAGAATCAAATTCTAGCGCTTTTTCCATCGAGTCCAACCAAGCTAGCGCCTGTTGTAACATATCTTGGTAATTCGATAGTTGCATACTTTGGGCTTCTTGAAGTTTCTGCTGCTCACGGATTCCTTGAAATAAAAAGTCAAAAACGCTTGCAGATGTCAAAATTTCTTTGATGAAAAAAGTGATCAGTTTGAAGTTTGAATCTTTGGTTGGTAGATTTACCCAAAGCTAGTAATTGGGCAACTGTAATTAACATAAACACAAGAAGAGCAACTTTAACAATTTCCTAATTATTTCATTTCATGTTTTTTCTAATTGTTCCCACTATGCAGGCAGGACAGAAAGTTCCCTTTTGTGGGCAAACCATTAAAGATAGAAAAAAGTTCCTTATTGTACAAAAAAAAAACACAAAAACTATCCAAAGAACCCAAAAAAATTAATTCAGTTTTTTGGAAGCTAATTATTTAGATTATTGTCATCCCAAATTTATAATATATTTCTATAAATTTTCACTCATTTGTCAATTTTTACACTTTTTCTTAAATTTATCCTTTTCCATTTTTACCTTTTTCTTAGAATTTTGAATTCAATTTTGAAATATTGAATTTTTTCTAAAAGTTTCGATCATTTGTATGTATATAATTTTTCTCAAATTTAAATAAAATTTCAACACAAATGGTTTGCAATTTCAAATAACGTCGAAATTTCGACTTTTTTTAGAGACGCGACGAAGTTTCGACCGGTTTTGGTTAAAAAAAAATTTAGTAACAGTAGTACTAAATCATGACCTTACCTTCATGTAGCTTATCCCATCTGGATCTAATGTCCTTGAGTTCACCTCTAACGATTTCCCGTCCTTGGGTAGCGGTATCCGGAAGCAACCTTTCTCCTAAGAAAGCCAAAGAATTAATCTTGTGTTCTCCTTGTTCTTTCTCCCCAATCAGGACCTGAAGTCTTTGAACTTTCGCCTCAGCGTCATCACCAAGCCTTTCAGAAGTCAAAACCGCAAGATGCTCCTCCAGAGGACGCAACCAAGCGTCCGTCTCCTCGAGCTTATTCTGGTACTTTTGATGATCATCAACGATGCTTTGCCATCGGTTGATGACGTCTTTAGTAAGAGCGTGAAGCGTTTGGTATCGATTACTGACTTGCATGACCAAAGGTTTTATTTTTTGCACACCAGTGGTTCGAATCAAGGCGTGGGATCTGTCGACGAAGTTGTCGATGTCTTTTTCTTTGGCCGCCACAACTTCACGGTTCTTCTGGTAGTTGATTAGTTGGGTTTTTTTGTCGGGTAAAGTGGCTTGGAGGACTTGGTCTCTGAATTTGTTTTCATTGGAGGCGATCCACTGGTTGATTTCGTCGAGAGCCGACTCGAACGTTTGCCAACTTTCGAGAGCTGTCTGTTGCTTTTGTCGCTGATTATCTAGAAAGTGATGGGGTTTGTCAGTTTGATTTTTTGGGGTACATCTTTTTGAAAATAAACTGTTTTGAAAAGCATTTAAGAGCTGGTATTATCCACATACCGAGTTACTGTCTTAGTTTTTTTAGATATTCTCTGTATCTTCTTTGCAAAGTTTGGTTAATTTCAGAGAGAAAATGGCGGGAGAAATGCTTACTCGATAGGAATTGAATTGGCTTTTTTTGTTCTGTTTTCAGTTCAGAAAAAGTTCGCCTCCAAATTGAAACTAGACTTGCCTGTTTTCAAAAAAATTGTAACCAAAAATTATCGACCTTAGAAAAATGTTGGAGTTTCCTAATTTGAAGTTCAAATGAATCTCGACACGAGTAGTGAAATAAATTGATCTGAATAAGTTCATCAAATGAGAATGAAGGTAAAAAGAACAAAAGAAACAATGGACTTACCTATTTCACTTAAATGATCCTTGAAGTTTGACTCAAGCGCCCCGAGTTCCTTCTTGAGTTGCTCGACGCCTTTGGGGGCGGTCGTCTTCGCGACCACAACCAACTGGTCCTTGATCTCCCCCAGCCGTTTGGTCCCTTCAGTCTGATTATTTTTGCGCAGTTCATCGATGGAAGCAATTCGCTTTTGTATTTCCGCCTTGTCCCCGCTAGTATCGCTGTATTCCTGTAGTACCTCATCTTGGAGCGCCAGCCATTTTTGGAACCTGGCCACCATTTCATTATACGCATTGTGCTTCTCGACGCAATCATCCAAATTCCTTAGAAGTTCATCCGATTTCGCCACGATGTTACCAAAGAGCTGCTTAATCGACTGTAGGTACACATTCAACGATTTGTCTTTGGTTTGATCAACTAACTGTTGAGCTTTATCGCAAACTGCCTCAACAAGTTGCTGATGAGACATAATCTCTTGATGCATGATTTTGTGGTTCTGCAACTGCGCCCGCTTCTCTTGCAAAGTTCGATTTTAGTTCCGTGTGCTGTTGCATCGCTTTTTCGACGTCTTTTAACCATTTGGTCAGTTGCTCCTGACTGGCGGTAAAATCAGAAAACTGCACCAAGCACTGCTCAAGTTTGTTAGCTGCGTTCTGTAGGTCGTCGCCAAAGCTATCCCAAATAGTTCTAATATTCCTAAGTTGTTGACGAATGATCTCCCTACCATCGGGCGAAGTATGCGCATATAATTTCTCCCCTTTGGCCATAAGATCCTCAAAATCTTCACTTTTACTCTTCCTTTCCTCCACCAGTTGCTTAATTTCACGCTTGGCGATTCTGCAACACAGCCAAGTCACCGACGATGTGACTCAAATCCTGAAGATCCTTCTTCTTTATCGGAGAGCCAGTGCACAAAATCGTTGTACAACTCATTGAATTGATGATGCTCGTCAACGAACTCCTCATAGCGTTGAATTCCAGTCCTTTAGCGCGTTCTTCAGCGTTTGGTACCTAGTTATAAGCTGCGAAATTCTACCCTCATTTTCCGTATTACGAGCCTTGGCGGCGCTTTCGCTAAAATCTTTCTCTTTGTTAACCACTTCTCGTTCTAGAGACCTCAATTTTTCCAAATGACCCCGCTTGCTAGTCTTCCGTGTTTTTGAAGACTTTGGTCTTTAGCCTGCGCTTCCTTCTGCTTAACCCATAGTTCCAAGCTTTGCAAAAGCTCTTCAACTTGTTTATTCTCCTGGGAAATTTCGCTTAAATTATCTTTGGCTTCCTGGCATAAGTCCAGGAATTTCTTCCACGCTTCCTCCTGTGTGGAGTAATTGTGGATCAGCTGCTGATGACCTTCGGGTGCTGTTTGTTTCAAAACGATCTCGAGCTGCTTCTTGCATGAGGAAATTATTTGGTTACCTTCGTCCTTTTGGGAAAGTAAATTGTCGACGATAGCCAGCTTGGCATCCGCGCTTTCTGAACTATCGTTCATCAATAAGGTCGCCTCAGAAGGTCAACGCACTTAACCAATCGTGGCATTTCTCAATCGCCTGATTAAACGCCTCATGGTTATTCACATAGTCCTCAGTTAAGTCTATGCGGTTGTTAACAACGGTGGCCAAATCGTTGTAATTCTGCAAATTTTCGTTCAATTTCGATTCGGCTTCAACATCCGACAACTGCCCGATTTTATCCTGAAGCTGCTGCAGGATAGTCTTATGCAGATTAACGTCGTGTGCCAAAGTTCTGTAATTGTGCAAAGTTTCCTTTTTCTCCAACAGAGTGGCATTGAGGGGCATCTGATCCCCAAGCTTGTGCTTCGCCTCGTCGATCCAGAGCTTCACCTGGTGGAGGTTATCGTCGAAGGAATGGCGCTGGATTAGAGACGCCTCCACTTGTTTGTAGATATTGTTGACTTGATCGATGATCGCCTCGGATTTATCCCTAAGGGCGCGTAATTCAGTTCGAATATTTTCTCGATTTTCAGGGGTGATCCCCGAGAAGAGAGCTTCCCCGCATTCGACAGCTTTAGCTAAGAGAATTTGGCCTTGTTCTTTCTCTTTGGCGAACTCCTTTAGCTCCTGCAGAATTGACTGGTTGGGTCTAGCTGTAGCTTTGGCGAAAGTTTTAACTTTTTCATCCGCTCGTTTCAACCAATCTTCCACGTCGTTGACGCTTTGACGATACACGTCTTTGTATCTAGTCAACTCATGTAGCTTCGACAGGAAATTGGTCAAGAAAGTCGCTATGGCGTTATATCTGGTGGTCAAATGCTGAGCATACTGATTAATTCGACTTTCGGGGTAATCCTTGGTTAATTTTTCGGCGAGTGGCGTCAATTTCTCCAGTTCTTTAGCGTAATCTTTGACATTCCCCAGGAATTGTTCAATTTGATGGGTTTTGGCTTCCAAAGTGTCCAAATCTAGTTGCGTACTTTCTCCTCTCATCGCATTTTCTGTATCTTTCAACCAATTAGCTATTTTCTCGGAAACTACTTCGTATTCCCCGTGGAGGGCGATCGAATTTTCCAAAATATTCTTAGTCTCTGCGTAGTTTTGTCGGAGATTTTGCAATTCCATCAACAAGTGGTCTTTTTCAGCTGTTAAGAGTTTGACGCTTTCAGGTGATTCAACTTTCTCTAGGAGTGCAAGCGATTGGGTTAGTTCTTGTTGACGTTGCTCACAATCTTGCAAAGCTTTTCCGATTGGTTCAAGGGCGTTAAGTTTGACTTCTAAGTTGTATTTATCGCTCGATGGTTCTGGTTGGCACCACTGGATTTTCTCCTTATGGGTCGAAATGATTCGCTGTAGGGCACCAAATTTCTCAGCGTGGAACTTCTTCAGGAAGCCCAACAAGTTATTCTCGATTTTGCCACTATACTGAAGAATATCATCGAAGCGTTTCTTCAACATCTGTTGCTCTTTCGGCAAAGTCAGTCTCTGTAAAACTAGGGTAAGAAGATCGAAGACTTTGGATGTTTTCCTCGAGTTGCTTCAAAGGCGTTTCAAAGGAGAGGAGATTACGTTTAAGCTCCCGAATTTTCAGTAGACGCTCAACTATATCTGAATTACTTCCAGATAAATCCTCACATTTAATAATGTGTTCCCTAATCCCGGATATTTCCGTATTAATCTGCTTCATATGATCCTTGATCTCGCTCTCTTTGGCTGCTGAAATCAGAGGTTACATTTTCTAGTTTATTTGCTAGGTTATCCAGCTGAGAAAACTGGGCATCCAAGACTCCCATCAGTGCTTGTATCGTTGGGATCTGCTGCTTATCTCCCAAGTTCACCAACTGCTGGTGCTTCGTCGGTATACTCTGCTTCAACCGCAAATGCGCTGGCAGTTCTTCTTTGTATTTGGCCAATTTGGCTTTGGCGGCTTCCACTTCGTGTGGTTTTTCTAAAGCTCCTTCCAAAGCGGCGCTTTGCTCCATGGCCCATTTCAACAAATCGTTTTTGGTTTCATCCAAGTTTTTCCAAATGGTCGCCTGCGAATCTGCCTTTTGGTGAATACTAAGTATTTTTTCGTAAACTCGAGTCCAAACAGTGTTCGCTTCCTGTATCTCTCGCTTTACTTCCTGTTCAAAACCGGGTAAATCGGCCCTTTTGGCGATGGCTTGCCCCTTGGTTTCCACTTTTTCTAAAGCTACTTTCGCCTTTTTGATCACTTCTAGGGCTTTCTTTGTTTTCTCGTTGTTGAGATTAGCCTGAATTAGGTCGCTTGGTGAGGATAAATCGGCCGAATTTTCAATCCTTATAATATCCTCGATGACTCTCTCCTTTGATTCTTTGAAATCATTCCAAGCAGAAGCAAAATCAATTAGTCGAAGTTTCTGATCCTTGATTTCATCACTGCAGTCGATTCCAGTCACTTTCAATGGTCGAAACACAGTTTTGTATCACCGACAAATTCTGTATGTCTCTCTTGGTCAAAGCCAGGGCTTCTTTGCGAAGCTCTTCCTTAAGTGGAACTTTCTCTATTTGGGTGTCCAATAACTGGCTCAATTTCTCAATAGCAAGGGGCAAATCTTGGGCTGATTTTACCTCGGAGACCGATTCCCCGAAGTGCCTCCTGATTTTCCGCGAGCGCCCCCTTAAGTTTGCCTTGTAAATCCTCGAAGGTGCTCCAGTGCGATTGCAGTTCTTGCAGCTGGTCTGATTTATCGGCGACTTGTGATTTTAAGTTGATGGCTCTAACTTCGATTTCGCGCACCATGTGCTCGGCGGTTTTGGGCAAACCAGTTTGCTTGTCCAGGATGGTTACGCCTTTCAACTGGTCGATTGCTGGCGCGTTCTGCTTCCAAGTTAGAACTTTGGCTAGGAACGCCGTCGACTTCAGCCGTTAAGTTGGGCGATGGCGCCCTTGTCAGGTTTCTCGCTCTCTAGCTGGTATTTTACGTGGTCTAGTTGATTCGATGCGTCGTTATGCCAACTGAGTAATTCCCCCCAGCGTTCGAACGCCTTCTTCTTATTTTGCAAGTTATCTTGGACACCTTGATAACTCTTGGCCAATTCAGTGTATTCCAAATCGAGAGCCTTATTGGGCGATTTGAGGCTAAGCTCTTTTATCTCGTTATAAATTGCGTTAAACACTGGTTGCTTCTCGGAATGTTCCTGCAGTAGCGCGTGAGTTGCTAGCAGGGAACTTTCGACTTTATCCGATGGAACCTGATCAATTTCCGAAACCTGTCCTCTAAGTTGATTGACCCAAGTCGAGAAATTGAGCATCTTGGCTTGAAATTCTTGTTTGACTATGATAGCGTCCGAAAGCTCGTTGATTTTGGCCCTTGTAGCTTCAGCCAAATTGGTAACTTCGCCTTTTAGCTGTTGCACTCTATCTTTGATCGCCATAGCGCCTTCTGGAGTTACGTTGTAGCTGATCGCGTCGGAACTTTGAGTCAAAGCTATCAATTTTGCTTGTTTCTCGGAGATTTCGTTATTAAACGCCTTCAATTTCGCTAATTGCTTTTCCAACTTCTCGACTTCTGGCGTTTGCGAAATTTCCCCTTGGGCAGCCAAAGTTTTCCCCCCTTCGGCGAGCCACCCTTCAAGTTGTTTAGCGTTCTGATCGAACTCCTTCCAATTGGCGATTAATTTGTCTAATTTTTGGGCATTTTGCGCCGCCCCATCGTGCACTATCGTTAACCTAGAATGCAACGTGTCAACCTCATCGGGGGCGTTAGATTTCGTAATCAGTTCTTGGCTTAGTTGTGCGGCCGTTTGCAACTTGGGGAACCTGCAGCTCGCAGTCCTGTTGCAGTTGTCTCGATTGGTTTTCTAGGCGAATCGCCTCTTCTAAACTAGCCGGTTTCTGGGGGCCTTGCTGAACTGAGATTTCGGCTTTCTCAATCCACGGTTTGATCGCGTGGACGTTGCTCTGGTACATCTCCCAGTTTTTAACATCTTTGTTGGCAGCGGAGGCTTGTTGCTTCCAAATTCCTGTTGATGGTCTCAACGTGATCTTGCAAGGCGACGAACTTCAGGCTTTTAGTTTCAAGGCGTCGGGATTGTCTTCAATTTCCAAGTGTTTGGCCTCGTTGCCCAAGGTGTTAAGGAGTTCGATTTTTTGTTGCAATTCGCTTTGGAGCTTGGAAGTCTTCTCCAAACGTTCTTGAGGTGTTACTGAATCCTCGATGGCCGCGGTTAACATATGTGGGGCACTTTGCAAAGTCCAGTGTTGCACTTGGCCGAATTTGTTCTGGAAATCGTTCCATTTGGTGTGGTACTGCTTAAGGAAAACTATTCGCTCTTGTATGTTATGAACTGTGGTTTCAATTCTACGTTCTATCTCGTGGACTTCCTTCTGAAGAATAACCTTTGCTTCCGGGGCTGCTTGCTGCGATAAACTCTCTAGTAGTTCCTTGAGTTTCTTCAGCATATCTTCCGTTTCTTCCCTTAGTTGAATTGCTTTGTCTTGTTTCGCTTTAAGCTCAGCTGGTAATGTCGTACTAGTCAATTGAATGGAAGAAATTCGTCTCAAATCGTCTTCAGCTGTGGACAACAGCTCAATAATTTCTTGCTTCTGCTCGGTGTACGAGCTCCAGACTTGCTGTGTGCTTCTGAGTTTATTTAGTCTTTCGATTGTAACATCATAGGTTTTGCTCCATCCATTCTCTAGATTATCAACTTCCTCATGCACGAAGCTCGGTGTATTCTCAGTCTTTTATCAATTCTTTGCCTCTTTGGAGCATAGACATAACTGTCGGTCTTTGTACGTCGAGCTTCGAAATTGCAAGTTCTTGCGATCTTACTAATTCCGAAACTTTTTCAAGGGACTGCGGCTGAGGCTCTTTGACTGATTGATCCCGAACTCTTCTTAATAGCTCGCAGACTTCTTTCACTTCTCGTCGATAGGTGTAGCACTTGGAGAGAGTGTCTGTCTTAACCATGGTTATCTCCAAGGAAGGAATCAAATTCTTATAGCGGACTATAAGGGTTTCCAGTTTGGCTTGCTCTTCTTTGGCTTGAACCTCCGGGCAGTGAGAAGCTAATGTATCAAAGGTTTGCACCAACCACTTCATTTCGTCCCGTTTCGAATCAGCCTCTTGACATATATTCTAAACAAAAAAAATCGAATTTTCTTAGAACAATTGAACAGAGCAATGCAATAGTCTGAAGTTTAGCTGTGTGTCCGATTTGCGACCTAAATTCATTACCACCATTCACACACAAATTCGAGGAGAAAAGATCAAAATTTCACGGATGAAATAAGTCCAAAATACGAAAAAAAAATTGTATTTGTGAAAACCGTTTCCTGGTAATTTTGATGGATCGAAATTAGCTTAGTGCAATTAGGGTGGGTCGCAAATCGAATATTCCCAAAATTTAGATGTAAGCTTCGATAAAATAATAAAGCACGATTGAGCGAAATCAAACGCAATGATTCAGCAATGGAATGACAAGTTTAAATGCGTCTGAATTTTTAATGCTCAATTCTATTAAAATAATTACCCGAAGACTCATCAGCTGTGTCAGGCATTAAAATAAAAATAATTTAGACACATTAAACTCTAGAAATGGAAACTCACCTGGAAAATAGCTTTTTCTTTTTCAAATTCTTCCATAGAGTTCACATTGTGAAGAATGCTCTTCAAATTATGATCAACCTGGTCCATCCATCGCGAAATTTGGTGGAATCTTTCATGATATTGATTCCACCGCTCTGGAATTTGCTCCAATTCCTCCTTCAAGTGAACGATCTTAGTGTTGAACACTCTTCCACTGGTTCTCTACCTTCTCGAAAGCTTCCTGAATGCTAGCATCGGAGGGATTATTGGAGCTGTAAGTTGTCGCGATCTTCCTCAAATTATCCAAACAGTGCTGCGTTTCCGCCAGAGGTCCCCTAGCCGAAAAGAATTCCTTGTTGCGCTTGATGATCTCGGCTACGTTCTCCTGCTTGCTAAACGCGATGTGTTCGGTGTGAATCTCCCGTTCGATCTCCCTAATGTAATAATTAAACGTAGTCTCGTCTAACCTGAACTCTAGTCTCATCAGGTGAAGCGGAGCGAAAGACAGAACCTCGCGCCACTTATTTTGTAGTCTATTGACGGAATCCTGGATACTTTTGTGCTGTTCCTTCGGAAGACAGTTGCATAAATCTTGGGCGCTCTGCACCAAGTCATGGATCCATCTCTCGTTCACCGACTGGAAGAAGTTTTTGTGATCCTCGACGGTCTCCTTATTGTCAATCCGTTTCTCGTTGATGAGTCTTTCGGCTTGATTCAACCAAGACGAAATAACGCGTTCGCACTCCGAGAAATTGTACCAACAGCGAATCGCCTCTTGGAGACGCTGCTCCCAAACGATTTCATTTTGAGTAACGTAAGCGAATCTATCATTGAGTTGCTCCATCTTGGCAACCATCTGGGCTACATCTGGGTTATCTGCTTGGTCCACGGTTTTTACAATGTTCGTAAGAACTTTGTTTTTGCTGTCTAGCATCGATTTGTAATAATGGGGTGCGCTGTGAAGAATTGCTTCAGTTGGTCAACTTGAGTCTTCAACTGGTCTCTTTCGCCTTCCAGACTTAAGCCTCTTAACAACTCTTCGGCGTTGTCCAACCAGGCACCAATTTCTTTCTGTCCAGTTTCCAAGGATTGCTGTTGAATCAGTAGTTGATTAAATAGATGTATCTGGGCTGGTATAAGAGCCCTAATTTTCACCAAAGCTTCTTTCTCTTGTTTCAGTGTCGTCATCATCTGATCGACTTCCTCCCTGGATAAATCTTGAATAAGAGTTTGGAAGGTTTTGCTGATATGTTTTTGAATAAGTTTTCGGTGTCTTCGACTTCGCGTTGAAGTTTGTATAGATTATCGGTGTGTTGTTTGATTCTTTCTGTTGAGCCCAACTGAGGGCTTTCGATTAGTGGCCTCGGCTTTCCTTAGCCAGTTGGAAAGTTGCTCGACGCCTGCTCTAAAATCTTTACGATTGCGCTAAGATGTCGCCCGCGTGGCTGTACCTATGAACGTGCGGGAAAATCTTCTCCCAACGATCAGTCATCTGTTGGTATCGATCTCTAAGCTCTAAAGCGATTCGATCTTCGCATGTTGCGATAAGGAAACTGACCGTATCGCCCAAAATTTGATAGTTGTCTTTCCAAAGGGAGATATCTTGGAAAAATTCGATTTTCTCTTCTTCGGGAAAGTGAAGCGCCTTTTCAGCCTTCTGCAGCCAGTGCTCGAATTCGGGAGAGAGAGGACTCCCATCGTTTCCAGTACGCTATTACTTCTTCCAAGCATAGCTTTCGACGCATCTTAGTTCCATGGAAACGTTTTTCCATCTATCAGCTATGTCTCTCATAAATCTGTCTATTTCTACCGATTCTCGTTTATCTGTAAAAATCGTTAAACTGAAGAGAATCTACGGTATGGCAGAAGCAAGAGAAAGGAAGAAAGAGGGCCAGAGAAAGACAGAAATGGGACAGGGGAAAGAGGCGACAGAAAAGGAATTTGGGAAAGAAGGTAGGAAGAATGAGAAGGAACGACAAACGAAGAAGGAAAGACGAAGAAGGAATGAGGATGGAGAAAAGAGGAAGAATGAAGAAGGAAAGAGGAAGGATAATGAATAAGGGAAGAATTAGAAAGAATAAAGAAGGAAGGATGAAAAATAAGAATTATTTCTTCTTTTTCATCCTTATCCTTAAGGATGAAGGAAAAAGCCGAAAAGAGAAAGGAAGGAGGATGATGAATGGCGAAAGGAAAATGAGGGAATGAGGATGAGGATTAAGAAGCAAAGAAAAAGAACGAAAAATCAAGAAAGGAAGATGAATGAGAAAGAATTAAAAATGGAAGAGAAAAAAGAAGCAAGAAAAAGGAGTGATGAACAAGGATGGATAAACAAAGAAAGAGGAAAAATGATGAAGAAGATAAGAGGAAGCAAGAAGCCGAAAGGATGAATGCGGAAGAAGGAAGAATCAAGAGAAAAGATTAGGGAGGAAAGAGAATAAAAGAAAAAATAAGGAGAAAGGATGAATATTGAAGGAAGAAATATGAAGAAAGAAAAGAGAGGGCGAAGAAGGAAAGAGCAAGGATGAAAAAAAGAAAGAATGACGACGAAGGAGACGGGGGAACAAGGAAAAAGGAAGATAAAAGAGAAAGAAGGAAGAAGGAAGAAGGAGAAGGACAAAGGAGACATGAAAAAGGAAGGAAGAGTCAAAAGAAAGAAAGGGAGGATGAGTAAGAAGAAAGGATGAAAAAGAAGAAAGAAGCCTGAAGGAAAAGGGGGAAAAAGAAAAAAATAAAAATGAAGGAAAAGGAAAGAAAATGCAAGGCAGAAAGATAAAGAAGAAAGGAGAAACAAGAAAACAGGAAGGATGAATAAGGAAAAAGAGCGATGAAGAAGTAGGAAGAATTACGAAGAAAGAAGCAGAAACGGGAAGAAAGAAGGCGAAAAAGGAAGCAAGAAGAGGTGAATAATGAAGAACAAAAAATGAAGAAGAAAGAAGGAGAAAGAGAAAACAAAAAGGGTGAATAAGGAAGGAGGAAGGATAAAGAAAAAGGATGAATGATGCAAAAAGATTGAGGAAGAAACAGTTAGAAAAATAATTAGAGAAAAAGAAAGGATGAAGAAGAATGAAGAAAGATAAAGAAAAAAGAGGAAAAAAGAGGAAAAAAGAAAACAAGAAGAATGAATAAGTAAGGATAAAGGAAGAATAATGAAAAAAAAAATGGAGGAAAGAGGAAGCAAATAGCAGGAAGGATGAATGAAGAAGACGGAAAGAAAAATATGAAGAAAGGAGAAAAAAGGAAGATTATGAAGGAAGAAGGACAGATGAAGAAGGAAGGATTAAATAGAAAGCGCCAAGAAGAAAGAGAAATAAAGAAGAATAAATTATAAAAAAAAATGTAAGAAAAAAGATGAAAAAAAAGGAGAGGAAGAAAATGGAAGGAGAAAAGAAAAGGAGAAAAGAAAAATCAAGAACTAGAAATGAAAAAGAAGGACAAAGAAAAAATATATAATGAGGAGAGGAGAATGAAGAAAGTAAGATGAAGCATAAAGAAGGAAAGATAAAAGGAAAAAGGGAAAGAATGAAAAAGGAAGGGGCAAAATTAAGAAGAAGGTACAGCAGGAGAGAGGAATAAGGAAGAGAAAAAAAGGAGGGATAAGAAAAGAGAAGAAGAGAAGAGAAGGGAAGGAGAAGGAAGGAAAGGGATGGAAGGAAAGAAAAGGAAAAGAAAGGAAAGGGGAGGGAAGAAAAGAAAGGAAAGGGAAGGGAAAGGAAAAAAGGTGAGAGAGAGAGATAAGAAGTAAAAAGAAGAGCAGAGAAAAGGAGAGAAAAGAAGAGAAAGGAAAGGGAAGGGAAAGGAATAGAAATGAGAGAGTAAAGAGAAGAAAAAAGAAGAGCAGAGAAAAAAGAGGAAGGGAGAGAAATAGAAAGAAGAGAGAAGAAAAGGAAAAGGAAGAAGAAAAAAAGAAGAAGAGAAGAGAAGAGAAGGAGAGGAGAAGAAGGAGAGGAGAGGAGAAGGGAGGTAGGAAGAGGAGAATAAGGGAGAGGGAGAGAGGGGGAGAAGGAGAGAGAGAGAAAGGAGGGAGAGAGAGAGAGGAGAGAAGAGAGAGGAAGAGAGGAGAGAAGGGGAGAGGAGAGGAGGGGGAGAAGGGGAGAGGAGAGGAGGGGGAGAAGGGGAGAGGAGAGGAGGGGAGAAGGAGGAGTAGGGAGAGGAGAGGAGGGAGGAGAGAAGAGAGAGAGAGGGAGGAGAGGAAGAGGAAGGAGAGGAGAGGAGAGGGAGAGAGGGAGGAGGGGAGGAGGAGAGGAGAGAGGAGAGGAGAGGAGAGAAGGAGAGGAGAGGAAGGAGGAGAAGAGGAGAGGAGAGGAGAGGAGAGAGAGGAGAGGAAGAGAGAAGGAAGGGAAGGGAAGGGAAGGGAAGGGAAGGGAAGGGAAGGGAAGATAAGATAAGATAAGATAAGACAAGACAAGACAAGACAAGACAAGAGAAGAGAAGAGAAGAGAAGAGAAGAGAAGAGAAGAGAAGAGAAGAGAAGAGAAGAGAAGAGAAGAGAAGAGAAGAGAAGAGAAGAGAAGAGAAGAGAAGAGAAGAGAAGAGAAGAGAAGAGAAGAGAAGAGAAGAGAAGAGAAGAGAAGAGAAGAGAAGAGAAGAGAAGAGAAGAGAAGAGAAGAGAAGAGAAGAGAAGAGAAGAGAAGAGAAGAGAAGAGAAGAGAAGAGAAGTGAAGATAAAATCGGAGAGAAAAAATTAGGAGAAAAAAGTTAGGAGAAGAATAGAAAGAAGGGGAAAAGAAAAAGAAGAGCGAAGAAAAAGAAAAGCGAAGAAAAAAATAGCAAAATTTTAGAATACTTACCAATATCTCCGTCTCGTTTATACTCCGCTATTACCGCTTGCATGTCTACATAAGCTTTATTAAATTCTTGAAAAATATGATTCTTGTTCACAAAATTACGATACTGTTCCAGTAATTGTATCACACGTTCCACAGGGACCATATTTAGCAGTCCACACTTTTAACTTCGTCTCGGTAAGTTGCAAAAATGCAATAAGGCAACACTGAAACCAAAAATTAAATCAATAAAATGTTGCCAACCACCACCAACGTGATGTACCCACCTTGTGTTCCAGGAACTTTAACTTAACCCTACGTTGAGCAGCCTTGGGGGCGATCTCGCTCAATCTTACAGCCATATTGTTCAGTTGAAGTGAAGGCACTTGGTTCGCTAAAGGACTATTGCAAGCCTCCGCGAACTTGCTTTGGACAGTGGGCAAGTCCGCGAAGAACGCTTTGTGTTCCTCTAGTTTCCTACTAATAATGGCAGCGGTTTCTTCATTCATAGCAGTGGGAATTTCGTCGCAGTAGATAAGATGCTCAGCTTTGGCGAGCCACTCGCCTACGAACCTAAAATCTCCAGGCAAGGAAGAATCCAACAACCAAAGCCAAGCCAGCATCTGACGCTGGAGTTTGTTCCAAAGTTTAGTGACTTCCGCCCATGATTCTTTCGAAATTGATAATAGGCTTTGGGAGTCAATAAGTTTCTTTAACTTAGTATAAATTTTTTCTTTATCGTCTACATCGGTTTTAAAAATTAAATATTCGTTGTAATCTAAAGGCAATGATTTCGTCTGTTGTAAATGTTCCAAATGTTGGGTTTTCTTCATTAACCAACTCAATAAATCTCTGTATTCTTCCTCAATGGTTCCAATAACATCAGGACCGGTGCTTCTAGGTTCCGGATACTTGTGCAAGAACTGAGCAACGTAAGTCATAATTGATTTCTCGTCAGGTTTGGGGACATCGACGTCTTCGGGGTCTAACAACTTTGATATTCCAAGTTCGGATTCCGCCACATCGAAGGCGGTTTGGAGTCGTGTTCTGTTGGAAGCATTTCTCAGTTGGGCCAAATTGATTATGTTCTTCTTTATTGCGTCTATCAGGGCCAAAAAGGCAACGCCATCTCGCCAACTGGCGCCGAAATCTCTCACTTCTATACCAACGTCTCTGGGTAGGGCGTTTGCCACCCAATTGAGAAGAGTCTTCCTGGCGCCCATCTTCCATTTGTCTTTGGAGGGGGTGCCGGCGCTCTCTAAGCTGCTTTGGCTGCCCCATTGGGCCAGATATTCTAAAGCTCTGCTGTTTTCTTCGATCTGCGACAGGAAAAAATTAGTTAATTTGATTGATGGTCATGTGAAAGCGATACATTAGGCGTTCATGTGAAAAATTGGTCAAATTCTTTCAATTGCACCATAGAAAGGACTTGATTTGGAAACATAGCATCCAGGACTTTCATCACAGATTCAGCTTGATGCTAATTGGAAGTGACCAATTTCTACTTGAAGAAGGGGGTAAATCATCATTTCAAAACGATGATTGGTAACATGCACATTATGTTTTGCTTCAGTCTATCGCTTCATTTCTTGACTTGCCAAATGAAAGTTCTTCAGTGGCTCTAATTTATACTTTTGTGCAATATAAATTATAAAACTTACCGATATTATTATATCAAATTCCTTATTGCGAAGCTATCAAATTTTAAAAATACTGTTAAAGTGCAATCTACTTCAGCTGGGCATTCTAACTTATTAATTACTGTATTGAATAAATTATTTACAGAATGATAAACATATTTGAGTTTGATTCATATCCATTAGCTTTACACGGTTTTTTTTACACGGAATTTTGAAGAAAGATAAACCGTGGAAAAGCAATAAAATTATTAACATTAAAATTTCAAAAATGTCTGAAATATATAAAAAAAATTTCTAGTTTTGAATATAGATATTTACGCGATGTCAGAAAAGCAGGAACCCAATGACAGTAGTATTAGAATATAGAGGGTTACATTGGAATACAGAGGGACAATTTTATCAGTACCGGGAACAGTACTTTATGGTAATCATGGAAATACATTTATCATTTTGTAAATCTTGTGGCATTATCAGTCGTGAAGCACCAAAAAACTAAATCAGTCACCTTTACAAAAATATTGGTTTGGCAAAAAGTAATCTCTGTTATTTATTATATGAAATAAAAGCATCTTTTAACACAAAAATATAACATGAAGCAGTATTAGATTTTGATTGGTCTCTTTTTTGTTATTTTTTTAGAAACTTCATAATAACGCATTCGACTTCAATTTCCGATCAAAATATACTCTACCAAGTGTGAGTTTAGGTGTCTATCATTAGCGAAAGATCCACATTTAAAGCCTTTTTTATTCCTATTTTACCAATGCAATAAATTAAAAATAAAATTCATTGTCCTATGGTAATTGAGATAGAAGCTAAGTGCATCAAATTCAACCTAAAGCATACAAATAAATATACCTGGAAATATAGGATAATAGTCCAAATAAGCCCAAGAACTACTGGTGGTCTCCCATCCACCAAATCGCTAGCGTTAATATTGACTAGCTTAATTCTTTTGCTGGCTAAAAATTGTAACGCAGTGTTTGCGTTGCTTAAAAAATGTGGTCTTCGGAGTACTCTGCCCCTCTCCATGGGCTAAAGCAGAAATAAAAATAAATTTCGCACTATCAATCTCACTTTGTACTTACCAGTCGTTCCCCTGATAAGACTTCTAATAAGGCCAAAAGTACCGTCCCGTCTTTCAAATCCTCGATCAAGTCATCTACCCTGAGCGGTGGAACTCGCTAAAACAACACTTGAGTTATAAAATGCAACATTTTGGATTTTTTTTAAATATAGTTTTTTTGGTGCACTGGTCCTTGGTTATTTTCAAAAATTAATACGCAAATCTTGACCCCTGAAAACAGGAGAGAGTATCTCTGAAGAAAGGAAGAGAAGAACAGACAAGAGAAGAAAAGAAAGAGAAGAGAAGAGAAGAGAAGAGAAGAGAAGAGAAGAGAAGAGAAGAGAAGAGAAGAGAAGAGAAGAGAAGAGAAGAGAAGAGAAGAGAAGAGAAGAGAAGAGAAGAGAAGAGAAGAGAAGAGAAGAGAAGAGAAGAGAAGAGAAGAGAAGAGAAGAGAAGAGAAGAGAAGAGAGAGAAGAGAAGAGAAGAGAAGAGAAGAGAAGAGAAGAGAAGAGAAGAGAAGAGAAGAGAAGAGAAGAGAAGAGAAGAGAAGAGAAGAGAAGAGAAGAGAAGAGAAGAGAAGAGAAGAGAAGAGAAGAGAAGAGAAGAGAAGAGAAGAGAAGAGAAGAGAAGAGAAGAGAAGAGAAGAGCAGAGAAGAAAAGAGAAGAGAAAAAAAAAGATAAGAGAAGAGAAGAGAAGAAAAGAGAAGAGAAGCGAAGAAAAGAGAAGATAAGAGAAGAAAAGGGAAGAGAGGGGAAGAGAAGGAAAAAGAAGGAAAGAGAAGGAAAGGGAAGGGAAGACGAGAAAAGAAAAGAAAAGAGAAAAGAAGAGAAGAGAGGAGAAGAAGAGAAAAGAAGAGAGGAGAAGAAGAGAAAAGAAGAGAAGAGAAGAGAAGAAAAGAGAAGAGAGGGGAAGAAGGGAAAAGAAGAGAAGAGAAGAGAAGAGAGGGGAAGAAGGGAAAAGAAGAGAAGAGAAGAGAAGAGAGGGGAAGAAGGGAAAAGAAGAGAAGAGAAGAGAAGAAGAGAAAAGAAGAGAAGAGAAAAGAAGAGAAGAGAAGAGAAGAGAAGAGAAGAGAAGAGAAGAGAAGAGAAGAGAAGAGAAGAGAAGAGAAGAGAAGAGAAGAGAAGAGAAGAGAAGAGAAGAGAAGAGAAGAGAAGAGAAGAGAAGAGAAGAGAAGAGAAGAGAAGAGAAGAGAAGAGAAGAGAAGAGAAGAGAAGAGAAGAGAAGAGAAGAGAAGAGAAGAGAAGAGAAGAAAAGAGAAGAGAAAAAAAAGATAAGAGAAGAGAAGAGAAGAAAAGAGAAGAGAAGCGAAGAAAAGAGAAGATAAGAGAAGAAAAGGGAAGAGAAGGGAAGAGAAGGAAAAAGAAGGAAAGAGAAGGAAAGGGAAGGGAAGACGAGAAAAGAAAAGAAAGAGAAAAGAAGAGAAGAGAAGAGAAGAAAAGAGAAGAGAGGGGAAAAAGGGAAAAGAAGAGAAGAGAAGAGAAGAGAGGGGAAGAAGGGAAAAGAAGAGAAGAGAAGAGAAGAAGAGAAAAGAAGAGAAGAGAAAAGAAGAGAAGAGAAAAGAAGAGAAGAGAAGAGAAGAGAAGAGAAGAAAAGAGAAAAGAAGAGAAGAGAAGAGAAGAGAAGAGAAGAGAAGAGAAGAGAAGAGAAGAGAAGAGAAGAGAAGAGAAGAGAAGAGAAGAGAAGAGAAGAGAAGAGAAGAGTAGAGAAGAGAAGAGAAGAGAAGAGAAGAGAAGAGAAGAGAAGAGAAGAGAAGAGAAGAGAAGAGAAGAGAAGAGAAGAGAAGAGAAGAGAAGAGAAGAGAAGAGAAGAGAAGAGAAGAGAAGAGAAGAGAAGAGAAGAGAAGAGAAGAGAAGAGAAGAGAAGAGAAGAGAAGAGAAGAGAAGAGAAGAGAAGAGAAGAGAAGAGAAGAGAAGAGAAGAGAAGAGAAGAGAAGAGAAGAGAAGAGAAGAGAAGAGAAGAGAAGAGAAGAGAAGAGAAGAGAAGAGAAGAGAGAGAAGAGAAGAGAAGAGAAGAGAAGAGAAGAGAAGAGAAGAGAAGAGAAGAGAAGAGAAGAGAAGAGAGAAGAGAAGAGAAGAGAAGAGAAGAGAAGAGAAGAGAAGAGAAGAGAAGAGAAGAGAAGAGAGAGAAGAGAAGAGAAGAGAAGAGAAGAGAAGAGAAGAGAAGATAGGAGAAGAGGAGATAATAGAAGGTAAAAAAAGAGAATAGAAGAAAAGAGAAGAGAAGGAAAGCGAAGGAATGGAAAACCTTGATCTATTTAAAAATGTTGGCTTCACAAAAAATCTAAGTTTTTAGATAAAATTCTCCTAAATTTCGATTTTAAATTAAAATAATTTTTTATAATATTTTCACTTGTTCCTTTTTTTTCATTGAAAATTTCGACTTTAACTTCGACATATAAAAATTCCCTTTATTCTCAAAATATACGCATTTTTCAAAATTTTCATTTTTTTTTTAAACGTTGGCTTTTTTCAAAATGTTGCTTATCTTGGGAATTTCTATATTTATTTTAAAATTTTCCGTTTTTGGCGATTTTTTGACTTATTTTATCGAAATTTGAGTTTTCTTGACAATTTTATTTTATTTATATTGAAAATTTCAACCAAAAATTTTTAATTTTTTTGGAAGTTTTCAATTTTTAAAACATTTAAATTATTTTCTAAATTTTGTACTTTGTTTTGAAGTTTCAATTTTTGAATGAATCTATTTGTTGATTTACTCGATAAGATTTTATAAATGTTAACGCCACATCGTTAGCTCTCTAATTTAGTAACCAAAATTTTCAGTTTTCGTTTTTGCTTTCGTTTTAATAAAAAAACTGCCCATCTCATTCTGGCTAACTGGTTTTATTTCAGAGACGACTTATGACATTTTGAAGTGTTAATTTGCGTGAACTTCGCTCTATCGTTCATCTAGGTTTAGATTCCGTACCAAGCACTCCTTTCAGTTTTGCTTACTAATTACTACAGCGCTCATTATAGTTATAGCTTAATGAAAACTTCGCTCTGCGAGCTCTTCAAATTTAAAATCAAGCGAATTATTTCCTATTAAATTTATGATACTCGCAGATTTAAACTTTTTACACATATACCTAATATTTTTCTAAATTTGGAAATGGTAAAAAAATCGAAAACACTAATTTTTCCACTTGATCCCCTTTGTTCGAAACCTTTTTCCCCATTGATTAGGAATTATTTGTCAAGTTATAAGTCAAAATATTCCGAATTTTCGAGTTCACAAATTTCAAATTTAAATTCGTAATTGTCGGAAAAAAAAAATATTCGATTTTTTCTTAAAATTTGCCTTTTCTAAATTTCGATAAAATTTGATAATTTCTGGGAAATTTCGAAATTTCACTAAGATTACACGTTTTTTCTCGAAATTTAGATCATTTGCTCAAAAGTTCTCTCCTAATATCGCCTTTTTCTCGAGGTTTCGACTGTTTTTTTTATTTCAATTTTTTTTTAATTTCACTTTCTTTGCAAAATGTCCATTTGCAAGTTTTTCGAAAATCCGATATTTTTCTGAACATTTAGCTGAAAATGTCGATCTTTTAGATTCCGATTTCTTAGAAATTCTGACTGGTTTCCTAGTTTGTCTTTTTGAGGAAATCTTGATTTTTGTCTCAATATCCGATATTTATGAAGATAACAGCTTGGCTGTCGAAACGCGTTAGAGTAACCTTTGTTGTGTTTTTTAATCTTTCTTGGTTTCAGGGGACAATTTTTGTATTTCAGTTTTTTAAAATAACCAAGGACTAGTCCGTTCCATAAAAAACTTATTTTCTTTTCCTGGTAAATACGTCTTTTTTTTTAATTTTGAATTTCTCTAAAATAGTCTTTACCTAAAATTCGTCAAAATTTGTCTTTTTTGAAAATTTCGATTTTATTTTCAAAATCCTACTTTTTGGACTTTTCAAAAATGGTTTATTTATTTTTGTTTTTACTTAAAATTTTAAAATTTCTAAAACTTTTTCCTACCAAATTTTGATTTTGACCAAACATTTAGACTTTTTGAAAACACTTTTGCTTTATCTCGAATAATTTCAACTTTTTCTTCAAAATTTCGAACTAAAACTCTAAATTAAAATAAATAAGAAAAAAAAACTGCTAAACTTGGAGTTTTTCAAAATAATCTCCAATTTTCAACTTTATATTTTTAGAGTATGTAACTTTTCTTGAAATTCCAACATGTAACTCTAAATTTTTGCTTAAAAATTAAAATTTCCAAAGTCGACAAAGTTGACTTTTTTTTCCCAAAGTTTCAGCTTTTTCTCCCAAAGTTTCAGCTTTTTCTCCCAAAGTTTCAGCTTTTTTTCCCAAAGTTTCAGCTTTTCTGCTTAAAGTTTCCACTTTTTTTTCTTCAATTTTCCAGTTAAAACTTGCTATTAAAATGAAAAATAAGAAAGAAAATCTAATCTAAAAATGTTTTGACTTTAATCTAGAGCAGATAAAGTAGTACAGTTTGAAGTTTTTGTAAACATTTCGAATTTAAATTGCAATGAATGAATTTTTAATTTCTCCAAAAGTTTATCTTCCAACTAGAAATTAGAATCGTTCGTAAAATTTCGACTATCAAACTTTTTCCCTAAATTTTGTTTTTTCAAAAACATACTTTAAAAAATATCAAACTGGAACCCAAATTTTCGAAAAAAGGGGGAACTATCTAAAAATCAGAAACTTTAAATAAAACTTCTTTCTTTTAACTCTTTTTCTTATACTGATCCATCATTAAACTATCGCAAAAAACACTTTTTATGTTTTATCCTATTATCTACAGATAAAAAATTGTATTTGTATTATTTTTCTGTCAGCTATTTTTTTAAATAATTCGTGTAATTACTCACCTTGGATAGATACGAATTGATCCAGTTTACAAATGTCTTCTTTTGGACACGTTCTTGTTCATCTGAAATGTAAAAAATGGAATCAAAAAATCGTATTTTCGCAAAATACCATTTGAATAAATTTTTAAATCGTACTTTAGATACGACATAACAATTTATAGGATTCCGTAATTTAAAAGCAAAAAACAGAAACCTTATAATCCCACTCTAGTGTCCGTCCGTCTGTCACAAAGAGGTTTTCCTCGAAAACTATGTAGCGAAGAAATTTAAAATTTTGCACAGTGTTAATTCTTGATAACCCACGCAAATACAGCCAGCCAAAGATTAGAAAAAATACAACTTTATAATAAAATGGTGGGTTAATCTGGCCACCGAAAAATCAAGTTTTAGTTAATATATCGTGTGATGTATCATTTGAAAGAGATTTAAGAATCCTAAAATATTTTTATTATAATTTTCCCATGATCTTAAAGATACTGCTCAAAATGTGTAAGAAATGACCCCCCCTTATCACCTAAGTTTCTAAAAATAAAATTTAGATTTTAATAGGGTTAGTAGTTATTAGGTCATAGATTATCGGAAAACTGCAGGTTTTTTCGATATCATAATAGGTGGTGAGAAAAAAAATATATGCTTGCATTCCAAGCCTTTTTGACCCATACAGTATTAATTGTTTTCAAATAAAAAACTTGATTTAGCCAAAGAACAGAATGCAGATCAAAATTGTCCCTTACATTATTTCATTTAGAGCAATATTTTCGAAGTTTCTACAGGTTTATTAAATTGCACGCACGGCAGTAATTGTCCTATAATATAACATTTTAGCGCGATGCGAGTCAATCTCGTAAACTCTGTTAATCATCGCTTCATTGCAAATTGCTAATGAATCCTTTTTACCCTTGACATTATCAGTACAGTCACCAATTCCATAAATATTGCGACCGATTGTAGAAAAAAGTGTGTATTTGAAAATGGACATTTTTATTTTTTAATTATAACATAAGAAAATTTGGATAAAATTTGAAATTCATACTTAAGAAAAATGATTTAATTGGATCTATTGACTGTTCACTGTAATAATTGGCAAATAGCCCTAGTTGTGCGAGTCCGACTCGATCTTGGCTGATTTTTTTCTTGGATGGATACGTCTCTCTATAGTGCAGTAGTGTTTATTGATAACGATCTCAAAAATGTTGGTAAAACACATAGTGAGAGAAAATTTATATTTTTTAAGCATCTACTGATCTACTGGTTTTGTTATTTAAATTTCATTCCCAAGATTTAAAAAAATATGGATTCAGTTTCAGGGCTGCTGACTGTGTGCAAATTTAAGTAATAAATATGCACTGCTCGTTCTAACCTTGCACCGTTTGTTTCTCATCGAAACTGGTACGGATGACCTCCAGAGAAAAATAATTGGCCAAGTGGCCAGCAAAACTTAATTTATGGCAAATAATTTATGCAAAGCTGCAAAGGAATTGCGGTCGAAAAAACGACTATTATAAAAGGCCCATAAACTAAAGGACTCTCTATGGATCGCGTTACATCATTCGCTATTTATACGTGTTTATGTCAAGTTCGTTTGAAATGTTGATTTGCTAATTGTGTCACCATTGCTGTTTAACGTTGGATAATAACATAAATTTAGACGTTTTGCAATAAAAATAACACACTGTGTACCTTCCACACAAACAATAAGCAATTTTATTGAATGTTCAATTCTTACAATTTTCAATTCCGCAAAACATATGTCGAATGATTTATGTTTAATAAAAGCGCCATTTGGATAATTTTTAGATAAACCTTCACCTTGTCAACAAAAATAAATGGATCAATAAATCAATTTCTTCGCATTTTCCTTCAGCTGCGTTTTCAATTTCGAAACAATCAATTTGACAAATTGATTCCCACAATCTAGAGCGCGTAATTACTACTAACATAGTTAATTTTGGGGCCAGAGCATCGTTGACCTCCCAACTGTAACAAAATAAGGGCTCAATGTTTAGGCGATTAGTTCCCAATGCACTATTAGAGTAGAAGGCGACCAATGAGAAAAAAATCTTGAAAATAGAACAATTTACCACTTAATTTGATGACTTTTTCATTGAAATATTTATAAAAAACGACTAGTCAAAAATTGGTAAGTGCCCTCGTTTTACCACCAATCTCCCAATTTACAGTTTACAGTCCCTTAACTCAATAATAATAGTGGACCAGGAATGTTTAAGCTCAGAAAAGTTATTCAAGAATCGATAACTCAATGCGAAGAAACAGGAAAGCAGCTTTCTTACTTCAGTCTCTCAATTTACATTTCACAGAGCCACCTAACTAAATAATAATAGATCAGAAATGTCCAAGCTCAAAGAGGTTATTCAAGAATTCATAACTCTATGTCAAAAAATTGGAAACAGCTTTCATGCTTGAAATTCTTAATTTACAGTTCACAGCCCTCTAATTGAATAATAGTGGATCAGAAAATCTTAAGCTTAGAAGAAGTTATTCAAGAATCGATAACTCTATGCGACGAAACTGGAATGCAGCTTTCTTGCTTCAGTCTCTCAATTTACATTTCACAATCCACCTAACTAAATAATAATAGATCAGAAATGTCCAAGCTCAGGAAGAAGTTATTCATGAATCCATAACTCTATGTCAAAAAATTGGAAGCAGCTTTCATGCTTCCAATTCTCAATTTATAGTTTACAGCCCTCTAACTGAATAATAGCGGATCAGAAATTTCCAAGCTCAGAAGAGTTATTCAAGAATCGATAACTCTATGCGAAGAAACTGGAAGCAGTTTTCTTGCTTCAGTCTCTCAATTTACATTTCACAACCACCTAACTAAATAACAAAACATAAGAAAGAGCTTTCATTATTCAATCTTTTAATTTACAGTTCACCGCCCTCTCATTAAATAACAGTAGATCAGAAATGTCCAAGCTCAGAACAGTTATTAAAGAATCGATCACTCTATGCGAGAAAACATGGAAGCGGCTTTCTTGCTTCAGTCTCTCAATTTACATTTTACAGCCACCTAACTAAATAATAATAGATCAGAAATGTCCAAGCTCAGAAGAGTTATTCAAGAATCCTTAACTATATGCCAAAAAACTGGAAGGAGCTTTTATGCTTCAAATTCTCAATTTACAGTTCACACCCCTCTAATTGAATAATAGTGGATCAGAAATGTCGAAGCTCAGAACAGTTATCCAAGAATCGATCACCCAATGCGAAAAGAACTGGAAGCAGCTTTCTTGCTTTAGGTCCTTCAATTTACATTTCACAGATACTTAACTAAATAGTAACAGATCAGAAATGTCCAAGCTCAGAAGAGTTATTTATGAATCCATAACCCTATACCAAAAAATTGAAAGAAGCTTTTATGATTCAATCTCTCAATTTACACTTCACATCCCTCTAATTGAATAATAGTAGATCAGAAATGTCCAAGCTCAGAACAGTTATTCAAGAACCGATCACTCTATGTGAGCAAACTGAAAGCAGCTTTCTTGCTTCAGTCTCTCAATTTACATTTTATAGCCATCTAACTAAATGATAATAGATCAGAAATGTCCAAGCTCAGAAGAGTTATTCAAGAATCCATAACTCTATGTCAAAAAATTGGAAGCAGCTTTCATGCTTCAAATTCTCAATTTACAGTTTACAGCCCTCTAATTGAATAATATTGGATCAGAAATTTTCAAGCTCAGAAGAGTTATCCAAGAATCGATCACTCCATGCGAAATAACTGGAAGCAGCTTTCTTGCTTTAGTCTCTCAATTTACATTTCACAGCTTCCTAACTAAATAATAACTGATCAGAAATGTCCTAAGCTCAGAAGAATTATTCATGAATTCATAACCTTATACCAAAAAATTGGAAGAAGCTTTTATGCTTTAATTTCTCAATTTACAGTTTACAGCCCTCTAATTGAATAATAGTGGATCAGAAATGTCCAAGCTCAGAACAGTTATCCAAGAATCGATCAATCTATGTGAGCAAGTTGAAAGCAGCTTTCTTGCTTCAGTCTCATAATTTACATTTCACAACCAGCTAACTAAATAATAATAGATCAGAAATGTCCAAGCTCAGAAGAGTTATTCAAGAATCCATAACTCTATGCCAAAAAACTGGAAGGAGCTTTCATGCTTCAAATTCTGAATTTACAGTTTACAGCCCTTTAATTGAATAATAGTGGATCAGAAATGTCCAAGCTCAGAATAATTATTCAAGAATCGATCACTCTATGCGAGAAAACAAGAAGCAGCTTTCTTGCATCAGTCTCTCAATTTACATTTTACAGCCACCTAACTAAATAATAATAGATCAGAAATGTCCAAGCTCAGAAGAGTTATTTAAGAATCCATAACTCTATGCCAAAAAATTAGAATGAACTTTTATGCTTCAAATTCCCAATTTACAGTTCACAGCCCTTTAATTGAATAATAGTGGATCAGAAATGTCGAAGCTCAGAACAGTTATCCAAGAACCGATCACCCAATGCAAAAAAACTGGAAGCAGCTTTCTTGCTTAAGTCTCTCAATTTATATTTTACAGCCATTTAACTAAATAATAATAGATCAGAAATGGCCAAGCTCAGAAGAGTTATTCAAGAATCCATAACTCTATGTCAAAAAATTGGAAGCAGCTTTCATGCTTCAAATTCTGAATTTACAGTTCACAGCCCTCTAATTGAATAATAGTGGATCAGAAATGTCCAAGCTCAGAACAGTTATCCAAGAATCGATCACTCTATGCGAAAAAACTGGAAGCAGCTTTCTTGCTTTAGTCTCTCAATTTACATTTTCACAGCTACCTAACTAAATAATAACAGATCAGAAATGTCCAAGCTCAGAAGAGTTATTTATGAATCCATAACCCTATACCGAAAAATTGGAAGAAGCTTTTAAGCTTCAATCTCTCAACTTACAGTTCACATCTCTCTAATTGAATAATAGTCGATCAGAAATGTCCAAGCTCAGAACAATCAAGAATCGATCAATCTGTGTGAGCAAACTGAAAGCAGCTTTCTTGCTTCAGTCTCTCAATTTACATTTTACAGCCATCTAACTAAATAATAATAGATCAGAAATGTCCAAGCTCAGAAGAGTTATTCAAGAATCCATAACTCTATGTCAAAAAATTGGAAGCAGCTTTCATGCTTCAAATTCTGAATTTACAGTTTACAGCACTCTAATTGAATAATATTGGATCAGAAATTTTCAAGCTCAGAAGAGTTATCCAAGAATCGATCACTCCATGCGACAAAACTGGAAGCAGCTTTCTTGCTTTAGCCTCTCAATCTACATTTCACAACTTCCTAACTAAATAATAACAGATCAGAAATGTCCAAGCTCAGAAGAATTGTTCATGAATCCATACCCTTATACCAAAAAATTGGAAGAAGCTTTTATGCTTCAATTTCTCAATTTGCAGTTCACAGCCCTCTAATTGAATAATAGTGAATCAGAAATGTCCAAGCTCAGAACAGTTATCCAAGAATCGATCAATCTATGTGAGCAAGTTGAAAGCAGCTTTCTTGCTTCAGTCTCTCAATTAACATTTTGCAGCCACCTAACTAAATAATAGTGGATCAGAAATGTCCAAGCTCAGAAGAAGTTATTCAAGGACTGGTTACTCTAAGGCGAAAAAACTAGAAAATGTGCTAACTATAGGCGTAGGCATGATTTGCTTTAGAGGAAAACAACATTCATTTTGAACACTTAATGCAAAAAAAGACGCCAATCTCCTATCTAAATATGAATCTATTTTCATTACTTTAAATTTGTGAAAAAGAGTCGAAATTTTGAAAAATATTTTTCTCAGGATTTTTGCTTTTTTATATACTTATTTAGACTAGGTTAGGTAAGGTATGTTAGGTTAAGTTGGGTTAGGTTTTGACATATTTTCGACAAATTGGCAACAAATTGAATTCGTTAAAAACACTTCCCATGAAATTTTCGAAAAATATGTTTTCCAAAATTTCTCCGTTGAATGAAATTTCGATCTAATTTTGAAAAAATAAACAAATTTTGGGACGAAAGTCGTAGTTTAGAGGAAAAGAAGAAATTTGACAAGGGGGTCGAAATTTCAAATAATATTTTTCTGTCGTTTTTACCTTTTTGAATTTTAACGTGATCTTGGAAATTCGGGAGAAAATTGACATCACACCAGAAATATTTTTTTACAAGTTGCAGAAAAATTCTTTTTATCGACTTTTTTCACTCTTTTTATTGAAATGTTAAACTATCTTCAAAAAATTAAAGAAATTTCGAAAAGCAGGTCAAAATTTCGAGAAAAAGATGAATTTAGAGAAAAAATTGAAATATTGTTAATTAGAAAATGTCAGATTTTGAAACAGAAGCTAAAGTTTCCAAAAAAAAACAAACTTTGAGAAACCTATTGTAGAAATTTTCAAAACAAGAACATTTCGTGAAAAAATGGAATTTTGGGAATAAGGTTCAAATTTTGAAAAAAAGACGAATTTACTTTGAGAATAAATCGATGTTTAGAACAACGACCCAAGTTTTTAAAAAGGTAGATTCTGAAAAAAATGGAAGCATTTCGAAAAACGAAATTTCGTAAAACGAATTATGAGGAAAAAGTCGAAATTTTTAAAAAACGTGAAAGGTTGAATTTTGAGATTTGAGGATTTCAGAAAAAGCTAAATTTTCAGAACAATTACAAAATTACGAAACAAAGGATCAGTTTTGGAGAAAGGTCGAAATTTCAAAAGAAAATCGTATCGCTGCGGATATTTAGAATACTCGAAATTTTCGTAAAAAGTTGAATTGGGAGATATGAATTTAAAAAAAATCTATTTTCAGGAAAAACTAAAGTCTTAGAAAAAAATAAATTTCGAAAAAATAACCAATGAAAAAATAACCTATGAAAAAATTCAAAAATTTTATAAATATATACCGAGCCATAAAAAAGATGAAATTTCTCGGAACAGATCAAACTTTGGGAATGAAGAACCTTCGAAAAAATTCAAAATTTCGATAAAAATCGAATTTCGAGAAAAATTAGACATTTGCGGAAACGTGAAATGTTAAACTTTGAGATTTTT